>JAKTVX010000046.1:0-93873 GCA_030581755.1 Crinitomyces ghanaensis
AGCGACGAGCAAGCCTCAGCAAACGGCTGGAGCATCGCCATCGGCGTCGCCAACTTCACTGTGACGATGACACATTGGTAAATATTTTAGCTCTTTGAATAATAATGTCCGAGCAAGTTCACGATGGGCTATACTTTCTTTAGATGGCAGGAATAGAGAATGACTTACGCAGTTTGAACTGTCAACGAATGAACATATTACGCGATCTATCAGGTTAAAAAAAGCATGATTTCAATTAAACGAGTAACTTCATTGCATTAAGATAAATAGGTTAATACACAAATAATAATACATAAATAGGCAAAAAAATCAAGCAGTCATGACTCATGAGATAATTTAAGCAGGATCATCCTCAAAGTGTAAATCAGGAATATCCAAATGAAAGAATGGCGTGTTAGTAGCAACCACAGGAATGTATCGACCATCTTCGCCGAGAGCCGAAAACGTATCTCTTTCTTCTTCATCGCGGTATTCTCTCGACGTCCGCAGGCTAGTACCATTTGAGCCTGAGTCAAATATTTCTTCGTCCTCTTGATTTCTTTGCGGACCAACAGCTGCCAGTTCTACAATGTAATTCTCGGGCCTGGCACCGTTGACTCCTCCAAAGGACTCGGCTAACAATGCCCGACGCGCCCATGGCGACATAATTCCTACAAAATGGAACTCCACCTCTCGGTTAGCATATTTGCTAAGCACCTGTTTCGCGTCCAGTAGTGCATGTACTCCAGTCAGGTCTATGTGAGGAGTCATTGAAAAATCAAGCACTACGGCCCTTAAAATGGGTCGGGTATCCACAAAATCGGGATCCGGTTTTAGATTTCTGGGTCCATGGTCGTTCCATGGACGATCTCCCAGTTTCACAAGATGTCTTTTCTCTCCGCCTCGCTGAGTCTCCAGACGGATATGGGCCACCAGCTTGTCGACTTGGCGAGAACAGGTAGGATACGTGAAAGACTCCGATGGTCGGAACACAAATACACCCCGTGGGGGAGGGAGCACAGCGACATCTTCGTTGATGTTCTTGTGCGACAGTGGCACCCACTTGTATTTTTTCTCATAATGGGGAACGATGGTCCGAATACTTCTTCCTGACACCAGTCCTTTGTCGTAGTTTTTGCTTTCCTTGTTGCTATTCTCCTTCGTTTTCGACTTCTCGCGATAAGTCTCGTTAGCAACTTTCCGTTTGAAATATTCATAATAACCCTTTACTGTGTCGTCCTTGGATTTTACTTGGACTTCTTCGCTGTCAGTGACGCTCTTGTCCTCTGGCTCACTTTCATTTTGTTCCTCCTCCATCACATAGGCGTTCCGCACTTGAATAACTTGTACTCTACCCAAAAACTGGCCATCAGCAAACGAAATCCGCAGAAGGAGGAAAACCAATGAGGCAGCAGCAGAAAAATAAATACCAGCTTCCATAGAAACAAATACTGAAAGAAGCACTGCTCCGACAAACATAACCAATTCCAATGGCGAAGTCTTCCAGATCTTGTAAGTCACTCTCCAAGACGCCATAAGATCACTTACAGCATGAATAATAATCGCCGATAGCGTGGCATTTGGAATCCAGTAAAATGCTGAAGTCAAAGCATAAATGGCAATCAATACAACAATACCAGTGAATATACCTGCAAGCGGAGTCCGTACGCCGCACTTGGACTTTAGAGCAGATCTTGAAAACGAACCAGTGGCAGGATACGCGTTGAAAAACGTTCCAATGGTGTTGGTCACTCCGATGGCAATAAGCTCTTGGTTAGGATTAATTTTATAGTCATTGAGTCGTCCGAAGGATTTTGCGATAGAAATATGTTCCAGTAAAAGGATGACAGTAGAAATTGGCAACTGCGGTGCAATAGCTGAAGCAAGCTTTTTGTCGATAGGATGATATCCTACGTCCTGAAGACCTCTTGGGACTTTCTTCAAAATGCTGATGGGATAGTCCTTCGAATCATAATGACGGCACACTCCCCATGAGATAAGAGTAGCAAAAATAATTACGAATGCGTTTCTCAAAACAGATCCAAAAAACCACACTTGCTTGTACTTGGGATAGCGCTTGCTGGCGAAATCGAAAAACCATCTGCTGAAGTACAGAATAAACAACGGGACCAGGCCGAATGCGGCATCAAGTGTCGAATACTTGAGATTTTTGAGTGTGTTGATTACAACAAGATACGAAGCATCTCGGGTGTTGAATCGCTGCGAAATACCCATTAATGCTGGTACCTGTCCGACCAAAATAGTAAATGCTGATCCTGTCATGTATCCGAGCACCGCGGGCATGGAGATATACTCTAGAATGAATCCCAATCTAAGAACACCGATGCCCAAGGCGATAACTCCACACAAGAACGCAAGCGTCATGGCAATTTGCACACTTGAATTCGCATACTCGGGATGGCTGCTGATAACCTCACTAATTACCTTGGACACCTGCAAGGACATCACAGCCACTGGTCCAATAGACACATCCTTAGACGTGGCAAAGAAGCAGTAAATCATTACACCTACGAATGATGCATACAATCCATACTCTGGTGGCAACGTCGCAACTTTGGCATACGACATACCTTGGGGAACAACCACTACTCCTACTGTCAATCCTGCAATCACATCACTGTACAACCAGACAAAGTTGTACCTGTAAATCCATTGCAGTATTGGGAACAGCGACAAGAGATATTCTTTCGTTCGCTTAGCGGGATTTTTCGTGATATCGTGGACAAAATCTTTGACTTTCACGGTTTCCTGCTCATAAGCGGGCACCTGCAACGGAGCACTCGCAATGCGTCGAATTTCTGCCATTCCCACGAGTTTTGACAGTTGTAAGTTGTACTTTTCACTGGTTATAAAAGCACAACTTTTCACTCAGGATATCCCGGTTGCAATCATTTCTTGTTCTTAGGTGAGAGCACGTGACTCGACGAAAGACCCTTAGTAAGGAAATATGCAAGGCTAATATGGATCTGTGCATGCAGTGATATTTCAAGATACAACGAATCTAGTTATCGAAAATGAGATTTGGCTTATCGTAATTTTTTTCTTTTTACTTTTTTTTTTCCTGACTTTTTTCCTGTTAATTTTTTTTTCTTTTTTCTTGTTCCCCGTTTTGCGTCGACAAGTTTTTCTCTGACTCAATAGAAACCCTTAGCCAGCCGCTGGCCACCGTTAGGCCTAACAGGCATACAGTTTTGGATAGCAAGATTAGAATAATGAGATTATTATCCCGTGGGATTGGATATATACCATCGCATATCGTTTCTACCTACTTGTAGCTCGGTATGCTCGGTTTTTTTTTTCTTTATTATTGCTATTTCTCTTGCTATTATTTTTCTTTTCCCTTGTTCGTCTAGTTTACTTGTTCTCCCTAGCTCCGGCCGGATATGGCTATGCCCTATATCGGTCATATGGATGGCTGACGGCTCAGGCCCTCTATCGGTCCTCTTCCCAGACCAGTGTGAACCCTATCTATTAAGGGAGCCCTCGCAGCAATCATCCACACAAAGATGTGCCGAAAAATAAATTCACAATTAACACCTCGGAATCAAGGATCCTTACCTAATCGGTCTCTTTATGGGATCCCTGAGTGATCTTTCTTGAAAAACAATCTCAAATGGAACATAGCGTAAATTAACAATATGTCTTATATACTAGCGGGCGAAAGCCTGGGCTTCTTTTCTTCTCGGCAATCTTTTTGTCATTTAGATCGTTCGACTTGTGCCTATCACTGTCCTCAATTTGGCAGTGGGCGAACTGCTTGTAGCTAATAATTAAAATCGCTGAAATTTTTCACGTTCTCCTGATAAGAATTTCCCCTGATTTCGCCCATGATTTTGGAAGTGCATACATGGATCTGCATCCCCATAATTTATCGTGCATGCAGCACAACAGCCAAGAATGCATCCGTCGGCAAGCTCTATATGCCTGACGTGATATTTGAGAAGAAGTGCAAATCAGTTTCAAAACGGCATATGCGAGAAATGTCTGACCCTCCTCCGTAATCGCTCCGCGGCTATTTGACACTTATGGGTGTCAACCTAGAACGAAAAGAACTGGTGACAAGATCATACTAATATTAGCCGCAAGGAAGTCGCTTTCATCAATCTAAACGATGAAACATGCTTAGTTTCAATGTCTAACTTCGAATCAACTGTTTTCCTATGGACCTCCTTTTTTTTTTTTTTTTTTTTTTTTCTCTCTCTCTCTGATGGCAACCTTGTCACGTGACGTGTTTTCCTTAACCTCGATGTGGAGAAGGGCCCTCTGAGGTGCCGCTATGTTTCTTTGCCGACCGCGACGACTTCAACCGCTCCCCCGTCTTTATAATGAATTCATCCGTGCATCTATACTGCGGACATATGCTACGAAGAATCAGATAAATGAGGAAATTTCCGAGTTAGTGCCCAATAGAGGCAGAATCAGTGTGATAACTCCCGATGGTAAATTTGAGAAAAACGTGCCATTACGGCGATTCTTAAAACAGCTCAATGTCAGAAAAGAAAGACTGGTGATTGTAAAGTACCAAGCGCCTGCCCAATCCGAGTCTGGCGAACAGTCGATAGATCCTGAAGTTGTATGCAAAGTGCAGGCGTTGGAGACTCCACAAGTTCAACCAAAGAAATCTTTTCGAGATTCCAAACGAGACATTGGCGGCGGAGCTAAGGCAAGGAAGTCCAAATCTTCCAGTAAAGAGATTCCTGTATCATGGAACATCAATCTTGCCGATCTGAATAGTCAAAAACGTCAAGCTATTAAATCTGTACTTACTAGAGGTCACAAGCTTAATTTGCAATTAGAACCCAAAAACGGACCTCGATATATTGAAAAATTATCCCCATTGGAGATTGAGAAACGCACTTTGCTAATAGAAAAATGCAAAGAGCTGTGCTCGGAGTGGGGCGTCGAGTCTGAAAAGCAGCAGGGCTCCATTAATTCTAAAGTCATGCTGTCTTATTCTCCGCGAAAGGACATATCCTAAGTGCCCAATCAGCATGCGCCGATATTTTGTATATTATTATTTTATAAACACACAAATGTAAATAGATAACTAATGTTTGCTCCCTTCGATTAAATCATGTCAAAACGCCGTTGCCTATTTTGATTAAAATCCAGTCTTGTAAGGACGGCCTTCCTGTTTACCGCGTCTAGCGACATTTGCGACACCAATTCTGTATTCTAGTTAACATGTATACTACTTAGTCCACTTGTAAATGGCCACGCCTCCTTCTATCCACTGCAGGCCCTTCTTGCTATAATCTGGCATTCCGACATAGAGAGAAACAAGTTTATCATTTCGCTCTTCTTCGTCATCCACAGCAAGACTCGTGCCGAATCCATTGGAGAATGGTTCCGGTCCCTGATCCACCGCAACTTTGATGAATCGGTCGTCTGACGTTCCTGCCTTCAACATATGGCCGAGATCTATCTCCCAGATCCGTCCCCGCCGCTGCTCTGCATAAGGCGATGCTATATATAGTGCGTTGTGTTTGTCGTCCATAACACCTGAGTACCCGAATCGACAAAAGTTCTCTCCACCTCCGTTACTGCTGCTCAGTCGATCTTCTGCCGTTATTTTCTTGACCAGGTCGACTGACGCTCTGTCTTTACCAAGTCGGTAGATATACACACTTCCACTTTGTGTGTATCTAGCACGTCCTGTCCTTGGAGAGAGCACGTCATCGGTGCTGCTGCCAACAGCTATCATCGAGTTGTTCGTGCCTACAACTAGCATGTCTCGACCAAAACTTGACCCTTTCTCTCCATTCAACACAAAAACTCGTTCAAAATTTTTGTTAAAGCCCCATACCTTAGCGACTCCTCCGGCTCCCACCAGAAGTAAGCCATCAGCCACGGCCACCCTCGATCCAAATAAACTATACGCGACTGACGGCTCTGAATCAGGAAACCGTACAACTGACATAGTAATTCCCTTGACATCTATCTTCGTTGCAGGAAGCAGGGAAGCTGATTCTTCCCCGTCTGTTTGCTTCTTGGCCTCGCGCTTCACTCTTTCTGTGGTAATCAACTTCTGCAACAGATGCCCGCTCAACACGTATACTTCACCCTTCTGGACAATTCGTTTGTTGGTTTGATCATCAGCATATGGGCATCCAACCACTACTTCATCCATTCCATCCCCATCCATATCGCCAACGCCAAGGCTTTCTCCCACGAGCTTAAGGCCACCGGTCCCATATTTAACGCTTACATTGGGCACGTTATCCCAAGAAACATCAATAACGTTTACCATGTCGGTGATAATACTTATCGTTGAAGTTCCGGGTTGGCTCAAGACCAATACGTCTGTACCGTCCGATATTCTGAGTTTTGCAACTTGGGCCCCAGTTCTTCTGGCAAAGGTGTATGGCACCATCCCAGCCTCGATTTCTTTCTGGGAGTCAATCTGGATTTTCTTGATAAACTTGCCAGTCATGTCAAAAAAGTACAGTCCTCCAACAGGAACATATCTTCCTTTGCTGATCTCTACATTATCATATGGAGCAGAGACTGCAACACACTTTGTACCATTCACTCCAAACCGACCAACTATCACTTGACTACCAAAGCCGCTTTGCAGAGACAAATGATCCGATGGATTCATCATAATCTGCTCAGTCGAAGAAACCTTCGAGTTCATTCGGTTTCCGTCGGCGTAGCTGTCCGTATCAACATTCGCGCCTTGATCTTCGCGAGGTTTGCCTAGAATCCGTTGCTGGTGAATGACATCCTCGTGGCGTAGCTGATGAACCTCTTCACGCAAATCCTGCTGACGATCAGTATCCAACAAAATTCCAAAAGCTTCCAGCTCGTGCTCTACATCGCTAGTACAATGGCATCCCACTGAAACAACCGACGCCCCAGCACGGTTGTTGATCGATGGCCGGCGCCCGCGCATGCCCTCAAAAACCTCACAGAGCGCCCATTCGTCCACCTGATCAAAGTCACTTGGTGTGAATTTGGTGTCCCCATTTGCTCGGTTGCTACCGCCGTTCTCTGTCTTCTCCCGCTCCAATTCACTAAACCATTCATTCAGTCTATAGCTGCAATGCCGAGTAGACATGGTAATTTCTCTCACTCCTCCCAGATAGTACGTTTCTATTTCATCAAACAAGATTGGCGATTTACCTGCATATAGAGAAAATGCATCCGAAGCTACCTGTAGCTCAGCTCTTATTGCCGCTTGACCCCGCAACATACAATAGTCGAGCTGCGCGCGATTCACAGAATATCCGATCTTTTGAAAGATCTCAATGATGTCGTCGGCCGGATAATCCCAATCCCCTTTGAACCATGTCAAGTCCGATTTACTCCGTAGCGCTCTGTCAATAAACACAAAGTCTCCACCAGCATCGAGTGTCGTATGTGCAGAACCCGTGTCCCCGGCGAATTCTCGCTTCGACATAATCTGCAGCAATCCCTGTTGCACTCCAAGAGAATGCCAGCTTACGTCTGCAACCTGATGGCTCAGCACCCCGTACAGGAAAGCCTTGAGTGCGACGTTAGCATCAAATGGATCCCCGCGTCCATTGATCGATGAGCTGTTGTGTCCATCATCTTGAAGAAGAACGCGATTTTCGTCTCCCTGTTCTCTATTAGCCTGACGCGCCATTTTGCTTCCGCTTTCTTGAAATATGTTCCGCAAAAGCGATAACCAGGATCTGCTACCTCGTGCCTCAGACTGCCCGTGACTTGGGACCTCTTGCTTGGCTGAGCGCTCGTTCTTTTCCTGATAGTGCTGCACCGCGGTCTTCAGAAATGGCGGCCAATGGGCTGCCTCGGCTGCATCTGACAAACCAGAACCTCCACATGAATAAAACGCATCAGGAAAGAATGCCCCAGCCCTAACAAATTGTCCGTATTCTCGAATATCCTCTGGCCACAATTCCATAGATCGATGAGCCACACTGAGATGCACTCCTACCCCGCAGGCTGCCGTGAAAGGGATCATGGCAGTAGCTGCATATAACGCTGCCATCAGAAGGCACAGATTTATACTCCAACTAACTCTCAAATGGCTCTTCTCACGACGCGCGCCATCACGAGCAGTGCCGGCGCTGAGCCCGCCGTCTTTGTGTTGATCTGCGAACATAGAGCCAAGAACTGTTGTATTCTTAGTCATCACATTACTCTCTCACAGGCAAGGAATTGAGTTCTCTACGGTGTCACCAACGCTCTTCTTTTTCCTTCTTTTTGTTTAGCCAGTTCTAAGATCCACCAGATTATGGACAGGTAGGTGCGGGGCCAGCTGATGATTTTATCGCTCAAACTAGGGTCCACGGACCCTGCGTATCGCCGCAGCATCCACATTATCTTGGCGCATATAGAGCTAGCGCGCCTTTGGCGTCTCCGCAAAAGGTCAGTATATATTATTCATATACAAGTTCAATTTCTGTTTTATTTACGTATGCCTGTTTGCTTCTGCCTTTTCTCTGTTTTCTTTTCTCTCTTTCTTTGTTTTTTTTTTTTTCTTTTTTCTTTTGGTCGCCTTACTAACGTCTTAGATAAGCTCGCCCCTGCTTGAACGAGTGGCCCACCTGTGTGGCGGCTGCCGACTTAATTATATTTATGACCATCCGGCTGACTGCAGCATCTACATCGGCCATCACCAAACGCTCTACTACTACTCGCAAAAGAAAAAATGACAAGAAAAATATAGTCCTGCCATCCGAGGCTGCAGCGCTAAAAGACGTCCAAGAATCACGAGCTGCCCGTCTCAAGACTAAAACTCAGTCTACTGACCGTTTAGAAGATCTTGGGCCCGTCAAATCATTACTTGCATCAGATGCGACAAAACGAAACCAAAATGAAAGCAAGCCGCAGTATCAGCCCGAACCTCGCAATGAACTGCTGCTATCCATGCGCTATATTCTGGACCGTCACTGGCTCCCGATACCAGAGAAGGGCTTAGGAAGAGACCTACCAGCCGAAGTGTACAAGTATAGATGCTCCCTTCCGCCTGTTGTTACTTTAGGACAGTTACAGGCCCTGTTTTTAGCCGATTCCACATACGTAGACCGCGAGGTCCTTCGCTTATGTCGGTCGGGCCATCTGCGCCGCCTAAACGTAAACCTCGTCGACGGGGGCGACTTGGTAATTGAGAGTGATAGATATTATGAGCTTTGCACAACAGAAATAGACCAGGCGCATGCTGGCGCTGCACCTCTTCCTGATGCTGTTATTACTGTCGATCACACTATAGAATCCCGCATGGCCAAATTCCAAGACTTGCTTCGCCGTCTGCCTCTATCTACCGTTATCACGTCCGATGATCTCGCATCTGAGGGACTCGAATCTTTTCAAAGCTTCTTGACTCGGCGTGGTTTCCTCACTTTGGTTCCAGGCTCAAGCGATGAGTTCAATATATCTATTCCGAATTTGGGTTCATTTTTGCGCCTGGTATCCAGATCCCGTAATTGGCTGGCGAAAACTGCGCTGGGCAAGATGCCATGGAAAGAGGCTCTTGAGTGTGACCTCGCCCGTAAATGGGAGGCGAATAAGTTGCATTGGAAGGAGTTTAGAGGCGCTACGCTTGAGTGGCTCTTGTTTGACGCAGCTGGCGGAGGTTACTGTGAGGCATTTTCTACCCCTGTGGGGCGAGGATGGAGATTGACGGGAAAATAAGCATGATCGTTAATGATGTGAAGAATCGATGAATTAAAATAAGGGCCATGGCTGTAATTCTCGCATTAAAATTGGCTGTTCAGAGAAGCAGCTTGGTATCTCTATATCTATATAGCTAACAGGTATTATGCATTTGCATTCATTTATACAATATTTTTCTCCTTTGGTTTCGTTTTCTTTTTTCGTTTTTTTTTTTTCGTTCTGCGTAGCTTCTGTTTATATTTTCCTCTTCGCGCGCTTTCCAACTTTATCCTCAGCCATGGCGTAAGTATCATAGTCATTCAATTCAACTGTTCCTATTCTAACCAGCGATCTTGTAAATAAACCTCGATCTGAACTTACAGAATTAGAACTTGCTAAGCTCGAGGAATACGAGTTCAATCACGGTCCTCTTTCCGTGCTACAAAACGCCGTCCAGAAGCATTCTAGAGTACTGATTTCTTGCAGAAACAATAAGAAATTGTTGGCCAGAGTGAAGGCCTTCGACAGACATGCAAATATGGTTCTTGAGAACGTCAAAGAGTTATGGGAAGAAACCCCGCGCAACTCCAAAGGAAAAAAGGGCCCGCCTGTAGCCAAGGACAGGTTCATTTCAAAGATGTTTTTACGTGGAGATTCGGTAATCCTGGTAGTGGCTGCTGGCGATGATTAGACGATGGGCTAGGAGCGTGAAACCATATATGATGGAGAAAAGGTGACTTTGCGCCGTGCATTTGTGGGTCTGTGTTGAGAAGTATGGTGCAGATGCCCGGGTGACCAGCCATCGGCCCTGTTCCTGGAAAAAATGACCACATAAACTGACTAATGACAATTATACATATTTTATATTAAGGGCTTTAGATAATATCATTCGTTCGTCATGATGCGGCCGCTACGGCAACTGCTTCACGATGATCATGGCGTTCATCTCATAACATTGCTATTGTATCCTATCCTATGCTCGTCTAGTCTGCCTGTTACGTAGCTTTCTCAAGTCTTTTTCTCGCTTTTTCTGCTCCGATTTTTTCTGCTCTTCTGCCGTCAATTTCTTTTCGCCCTTGCGCTCCTCCCTCTTCTGCTCAGCTTTCTTCTGAGCCAGCTCCTCAGCCTTGGCTGTTTCAATGGCCTTTTGCACCTTCTTAAGCTCCGCATCCCGCGTCGCCTTAATCTTTCGTGCCACCTCCGGTCTCCAGGGCTTCTTGGCTGCCAGCACATCCACCAAGTTAACGGCCGCGTTGACCAATCTGGCAGACGCTTCCGCATCGGCATCGCTGCTGGGGAATTTCAATGACAGCGCAATCAGCGTCTGGGATTCCAACTCTTCCACGGTTTTCGGGGCATTAGATTGCTGGTCTGTCACCGCGATGTAGTTAAGCACGTTCTGCGCGCCTTCTAGCGCCTCTTTAAGCTCTTGCGAAAACAACGTGTCATTGATCTCAGCTGCCTCGC
Organism: Crinitomyces ghanaensis; assembly: GCA_030581755.1. Taxonomy (NCBI): domain Eukaryota; kingdom Fungi; phylum Ascomycota; class Dipodascomycetes; order Dipodascales; family Trichomonascaceae; genus Crinitomyces; species Crinitomyces ghanaensis. Next base: position 11,050 of record JAKTVX010000046.1, read on the forward strand.
TCATGAACGTGAATCCCACAGGCAACTTGTCGCTGTCCAAGGTTCGGGTAAGCGACAGATAGTAGTTGTCATCACGGGCGGTTCTCATGGTCTCTTTGTTGACAACAGCAAAAATAAAAGGCTCAATGGCTACAGATGGCGTGATCACAACATCTACAGCATCCTTGGGTGCAAACCCATTGAAGAAGAATGATGTAATGTATTCCATCGAGAGGGTGATGAAGTTCTGACGTCCAAGCAATCGGAATCTTGTAAGCAACGACCTGACGTTGGTTCGACCAGTGGCATATGTAGTATAGGCCGTGGGTCCGTCACTCGTGGTTAATGCAATCAACTTGTCAGAATCAGGCTTGGCTCGAGTTCCTACTTGGTAGAACTGGGTATCCAGCACTTGTTTATGAGCCTTGATCCATCCAGTGACTTTATTCTGGTTAAGTTTAACCCCAATAAAATGCAGCGCAATATAGACAAAAATGGAAATTATAATAAGGCCTTCTTTTGACCAGTTGTATGCCAACACTCTTTGCTTAATTGTCATGCTGTTCCAAGCTTCAGGGGAAAACTCGTTGGACGCAGCCCCGAAAATTCCACCGACTGATGGCGTATTGACAGCTTGCGTGGAAGCTGGGGCATCTGCTTCCGGAGTGAATGATTGGAACTCTTGACCGAGCACTGGCAACAAAAGTGTACTAAGTGCCACTAGCAGCGACATTTCAACAAGAAGAACGTGGGAGGATGGTCTGTGAAAAAGTAGGGGTAAGCAATTACCAACCCATATGCATGGCTACATGTGCGGCTGACGCCTAGTTTGATCCAACCTGTTTGGTGGTTCTTACTATTTTTTTTGCTATAGCATGTGCTAACAGTAAGATCTAATAATAATCGTATCTGTAATTCTTTTGACTTTTTTTGTTTGAATGTTCACTCGTTTCTTTCTTTTCGTTCTTCTCCATTGCAACACTGGCTTTTCTTTTTTTTTTTTTTTTTTTTTTTTTTTACCTTTCTCTGCTGTATGGTGAAATTTCACATGTCCCGATTTAGCGACGGTCAAAAAAAACCTGGAAAAATAAAAATTAAGAAACTGATAAAAAATTAATAAAAAATCATAATGATAAACCAAAAATGAAACCGTGTAATAGACCAGTATATGCAGCGCACATGGTGCATTGATTCCGCCGTAAATTCTGCTCGTCTCTACGCGCGCCGCCGTTGCATGGCCGTGTGCGAATGGTTTCGAGTCTCTTCCTTCTGTTATCTAGTGCGCTTTGTGAAAATTAATTTTCGTTTCGTGATAGGCAAAGTATTATCCTTTTAGGTATCTATAATGTTCGTCTCGTATACATCCTGTTTTGTTGAATTCGCCAGGATGTCGACTGCCTGGCTAGGTTTACATATATACTAATATGGGTTAGTATATGCACCTTATTTTTCACTCATGCAATGGCCCGACCACCAGCGGCCCTAATAGAACTGAACTGTCGACCAACAAGAATAAAATGGAAGCAACATAGAACATGGCTATTTTGTCGACCATACACAAATTTTCGGCGGGATCTATATGGAGTATTGGCGGCTGGTGCAGTTTCTACTGGCGCGAGTAGGTATTACTCAACCAAACCCAAAAAGGCCCCAACTACGTCGAACAACGAGGCGTCGGCAGACCTACAGGAAAGAATCCGAGCGATTCCTATCGAGCGATACAGAAACTTTAGTATCGTGGCGCATGTAGACCACGGAAAATCGACGCTCAGTGATCGACTGCTGGAGCTAACTGGAGTGATCCAGAAGGGCGGCAACAACCGACAGGTTTTAGACAAATTAGATGTAGAGCGAGAACGGGGGATTACCGTCAAGGCGCAGACATGTACAATGTTATATCATCATGAAAAGGACAACCAGGACTATCTTTTGCATTTGGTTGACACCCCTGGTCACGTGGACTTCCGACAAGAAGTGTCACGCAGTTATGCATCTTGCGGAGGCGCGCTCATCCTGGTAGATGCAAGCCAGGGGATCCAGGCTCAGACCGTGGCGAACTTCTTTCTTGCGTACAGTATGGGGCTGCATCTTGTACCTGTCATTAACAAGATTGACTTGCCGCATGCAGACGCGGCCAGGGTTCGGCGGCAGTTGGAAGAGACATTTGAGCTTGATGGAGAGAGTGCTGTCGAAATATCGGCTAAGTCAGGAATAAATATCGACAAGGTGCTTCCTGCTGTCGTGGAACAGATCCCAGCGCCGCGAGATTGTCATCTCGACAGGCCCTTCCGGGCGCTGTTGGTTGATTCGTGGTTCGATACATTCCAGGGAGTTGTGCTACTAGTGTATGTCGTAGATGGTACCATTAAAAAGGGACAGAAGATAGTCTCATGTCACACGGACTCTAAATATGACGTCAGAGAAGTTGGCATTATGCATCCAGACCGACTGGCCACTTCGTATCTGGCGGCTGGCCAGGTGGGGTACATTATTCCAGGAATGAAGAAAAGTCAAGAGGCGCACATTGGTGACACTTTTGGTACTGTCGGACAGGCAGTAGAACCGCTGCCTGGATTTGAGGAGGCCAAGCCTATGGTGTTCGTGGGAGCGTTCCCCGCGGAGGGCGCGGACTTCGAGAAATTAGAAGAAAGCATCGAGCAGCTGACGTTGAATGACCGCAGCGTGACCGTTAACAAAGAGTCATCAAATGCGCTTGGGCAGGGCTGGCGATTGGGGTTCCTGGGTACATTGCACGCGTCAGTGTTCCGGGAACGGTTGGAAAAGGAACATGGTGGTAGTCTTATTATTACTGCGCCCACTGTGCCATATAAGGTGGTTTGGAAAGACGGCACCGAGTCAATCGTAACAAATCCAGACGACTTTCCGGGGCCGAATGACTCAGCAAAAGTGCTAGACTTACAAGAACCGTACGTCGAGGCGACGATGACTATGCCGCCGGAGTATATCGGCGCTGTAGTCAAGCTGAGCGAGGCCAACAGAGGAGAGCAAATTGAGATTACGTACATGACAGAAGGATCCCAGGCTATGGTGAAATATTTGATCCCACTGAGCCAGCTTGTAGACGATTTTTTCGGTAAACTCAAAGGCGCCACCAAAGGATACGCATCACTGGACTACGAGGATGCAGGTTACAAAACATCTAAGATCACAAAGCTGGAGCTGTTAGTGAATGGCCGGGGGATCGACGCGTTGGCGCAGGTGATGCACAGATCGCAAGTCGAAGCTAGAGGAAAAGAATGGGTCAAGCGATTCAAAGAGTATCTGAGGTTTCAGCTATTTGAAGTTGTAATTCAAGCTAGGGCCGGGAACAAGATCGTAGCGCGGGAGACCATCAAGGCTAAAAGAAAAGATGTGTTGGCGAAGCTGCATGCATCGGACATCAGTCGTAGACAGAAGCTGCTGAAAAAGCAGAAAGAAGGGAAAAAGCAGATGCGAGCCATAGGCAACGTTGCTATTCCACAGGAGGCATACCAGGGCTTTTTAGGACGAAAGTGAAGAGAGCCAAAAGCCAAAACGGACTGCATGCCTATACTACTATCAACCATTGTACATAGACCCGAATGCGTGAGCAAGAGAAGCATCTAAATAAATTAAATTAGTTATTTGGTTATTGTCTATATATACATAGATAGATATCTACAGTTAGATGGGGCGGAGCAGTCTAAAGGGTTCCTTTCCCTTATCTATAAATCTCGTCAAACGGCCTCGTATCGGCGAAGCACGAATCAAAAACTTCGTTGACGACACGAGCAGCTTCCTCGTCGCTCTTACAGGCAGGGTTACCACGCACTGACAAGGTGGCACGCCGGCGCACGCAGTCTTGATGTCCTTTCGATACTTTCCAGATACCATTGCGAACGATCTGATTCATCATGCGGCACTCGCCCGACAGACTAGAGGCTCTAATTTCAGAGCACGCATGGTGACGCAGCTTAGCCCAGTCAACATTGAACTTGCAGTGGTCGTAGGCGTGGACCATCTCGTGAGCCAGAGTATCCTCCAGATGCCATTTTGATCTGATCCTATTTTGACAAAGTAAAATGCCGAGTTCCGGGTGGAAGCCTCCACTTTTAGTCTCGTCACACACGTCGCATATAATATTTCGGACATTAATATTGCCGCCCACCTTAGATATTTGCTCCGACATGAAACGGACTGACGGACTGAAGCTGAGCACCCAATCTCTATATTCGTAACAGCGCGCACATTGGTCGTGAGTTGTTTTGGCGGCTAGGTCTTTTTCATATTGAGCCTTAGCTTCGGGTGTTAAGCCAAGACCGGTTTTATATTCGAGAGTTCGTCTCCACCAGTCGAAGCCGGATGGGATTTCAGAATCAGAGGGCATGCAGTCTATCTGACGGGTGGAAGGACCGAAGTTAAGGTTATTCAAAAAAAAAAAAAAAAAAAAAAAGGTACTAGTAGAAAAAGTGAAGTGTATTTTCCAAAAATCAAAAAAAAAAAAAAAAAAAAAAAATTACAAAAAAGATAAAGCAGAATACAATCACGATGAACATTTGGATTGCAGCTTCGGACAATAACATCGACAAAGTAAAAGAATATATTAGCAGTGGCCAACATACGGCCAATGATAAGGATCCGAATGGATATACGCCTGTCCATGCGGCAGCATCCTACGGCCATACAGATTTGTTACGGTACTTGATCCAGGAGGCGAAGGGAGACATCAATGTGGCAGATAATGACGGAGACACGGCCCTACACACGGTCGAGGACCAAAGTGTAGCTAGGTTGATGGTGGAAGAGTTCAAAGCAGATTATAAAATTAGGAATGACGAGGGACAGACAGCTTTAGAAAAGCTCCAAGAGGAAGACGAGTTTCCCGAAGTGATTGAGTATTTGAAAACCCTGCAGGGAGAGGCGTCGGTATTGGACATGGATACAAGCCAGCTGCCAGAGAACTCGTCAGTGAGGTTAACGTATCAGGAGGACGCAGGAGACAACATAACCGAAGAGCAAAGACAACGGGTTCAGGAGATATTGAATAGTGAGGATCCGGAAGCTGGATTACGGGAGTTGTTGCGACAAGCGGTCCGGGACCAGCTTCAGGCCGAAAACGGCGACGGCGACGATGATGAGGGTCATGAAGGAAAGAGACGGAAGTGAAGGAGAGCATTAGACCGACACTTGATACTAATCATACATTAAATTATAGATAGAAATGAGATCATGATGATGATAATAATAATAGTAATAATAATAATAATAATAGTAATGATCGTAAGAATAATAAATAGAGCTAGAAGGTGAGATATAGTGAGCACATAATGGAAGGGCCCGTAACGATGCCGATCCAAAATATTACATTGCCAAGGACCTGCTTGCCTCGCAAAAATCGAGTGCGAGATAATGCCACCAAGGGGAGCTGGCCCATTTGCAAGCAAAACAGATATCCCCTCAACTTCTTGAAAATTACAAACATTACAAGCTCGTGAACACACGAGGACAACAGAAAAGTAAATATGGTGGCCGAGTATTTGGATAAGTGGAAGCAAGAAATACTCGAATGATACACGTGTCGCAACAGAAATCTGTGGACGGGTACATTCCAGTCTTTGGCGAACTGATCCCAAGTGACGCAATTCCACCATTCGCCATAAAATTCTCGATCTCCGAAATATGTGAGTTCGGCAATGGCATTAAGGATAGCATCCCATATGATATAAAAAGTTAGCAAATAGATCAATGCAAAGGGCGGAATCAGGTCGAGGAAGACGAATATAAAACCCTCCAATTTCTCGTACATTGAGACCTCCCGAAGTGCCACGGCACGCATTGCAATAGGATACAGATAATTCTCTGAAACCACAACCATTAAAAAGAAGACGCCGAATGTAGCAGCCACTTTGTCAAACACGTAATTCCAGCGAATGCAGTCGGTGCGAGGATACTCGATTTGGTATATCAGTGTGGGGAACATAGAATAGGCGAAATAATTCGCAAACGTGATATTCTCAGGGAATGGGGTATAAGTTGATTGCATCTCCAGCTCCTGTTCACTGAACTTGATAATGTCGATAACCTCTTGCGTTGATGGTTCATCGCAGCTATTGCTGTCGTCCTCATCGGCTATCTTTGGGTCAAGCGAGCCATCCAGCTCGTTAGCTAATGGGCCGTCTGGCATATCATCAGTGGCAAAGTCTCTGTGTCTGACTGACTGTTTCCGCCTGATCTTGGCTAATTCTTCTTTGGCGTCGCTGAGATCATCATAAACCTGCCACAAATAGCCGTTATAAAAAGCGTACGAGTGCTCTTTCATAAGCAGCACCAGTTGGTGAAGTAGCAAAAACACACAGCCTATCCAGGTGAAATCCATATACCTATTGAACCATAATACAAAGAACAAAGAAAACGCCTGCCAGGCATGCTGAACTATCCAGCCGGAGCGGTGCCAGTTTAAGTAACCAGCGCGGATGCCAGCTTGCCAGAAATAGGCGAAATACGTCATACAATACAGTAAAAGATCAGTTAACGCGACTTTCCACAAATCTGTTAAAAGAATTGAGATTATGTTCGTGTCAAGAAGGACAGATTTCTGGAAATAATTGTACACGAATAGTCGGAAGACCATGATTGCCACGATTACCCAGAAGAGGGTAAAAAAGCCAAAGAACACCGAGGTGCGAGAAGATTTCTGATCCAGGATGCTACTCTGAGACTTGCTACTAAGATTCCGGAACCGGATTCTGCGGGTGTGTTCCACAGACTGAAGCTTGATGGCAGCAGCTTCGGATGCGAGGGTGGGGACTGGTGGCTTGCGAAGCCGTGCAGTAGGAGAAACTGGAGGAGTGTGATCAGGCGTTGGGATCTGTACGTGGTCAGCTAGAAAGCCCGAAGTCACAGCTTTGGTACTCTGGTCTGCCGCCTCAGTTGGCGTTTTCGCCGGAGACGGCGGAACAGACGAGCTATCCTCAGAAAAAGTATACGCATTGTTGAATTGGAGATGAGTCAGTACTGGGTGACCGTCTTCGGCTGAGGCGCTTCGTCGACGCTCCAATATTTTTTTCATGAATATGATAAACGGGGAACTTTTTTTTTTATTTTTATCTCTGTGCTTTTATCACTTGTCACTGGAAGTTCCAATTGAGTTTTCTGGGCCTAGTTGTTCGCGTTGAGGACAATTGTGGTGTGTCGGGTGACGCGGATATTATTGCGGCAATGCAAGTGGACGGATCCTCAGGGATATGGAGAACCGCTTCTTTATAATATCCGTTCCTTCTCAGGGTCTCCGAGTAATAGATAATGTGATGGCGGCTCTTAATATGTTAACGGTGTAGTCAATTGTGTTGTGTCAAATGCTAGTTGAAAAATAGAATGTTTGTAGAAGCATACGCAGGTTACGTACAGTTTCTATTTGAAATTAAGTTTAGCGTCGACATCCCTGCATATTGAGATGCAGTGTAGCCGGGATTGGCAATAGGTTAACTACAAACAGGGAGCAGCCGTAAGTTAAACGAGTATTGCGAGACGAACGAATATAATCACATGAAAGAAAGAACGTGGAAATAGGAGCCGAACTGACTGCCGAAGGAAGCACACGATAAAAAAAAAAAGAATTAAAAAAAAAAAAAAAAAAAAAAAAAAAAAATTGAAAATAGAAAAATGAAAGCTGAAGTATGAATGAACAGCAGGGCCGCGGTGCGACTAAAATATCTTCTTATGTCAGCATCGGCAATCAACTAACGGACCCGCCGCCTTACCATGACGTAATTATAGATTGATAGACAGAACACGCCATTCACGGAAGACCGATGTCGCTGAATGAATGGCTGTCTATGTGACTGATTTTGTGGCCTTCTTCTATTTATTATTTACGTTTCCATAAAAATAAAGTGCCAAGCAGCTAAGCCGCTTATCGCCTGTCGGCAGTGGCAGGTCTGACACTCTTGATGTGGCTAAAACCAGCCAACAAAATCAAATAGACGCATGCAGTTAGATAATAGCCAGAATGGATTAGTACCTTCGCCATGGCTTGCATTTAAAATAGCCCGCGCCAAGCGGCGTCACGTGACGCAGTGGTGAGCCGGGGTCAGCAAGAACATAACCATAGGTCACAAAGGAACAAACCAGAACAAGCGGCTTGTTATCTGTTTAGCGAGGCTATTTACCGAGGATATCTCGGAAATTGTACTCAGGTAAGCTGATCAGACAACTGACCAATGTGTTTAAGCAAGCTTATATATGTACATGTATAGAGTTGAGGAAAGACAAAGAAGCAAATGCAAGTGCATGCTATTCCATTCAGTTAGCCTATTGCAAATGCACTGGGAGCCGGTAATCTCAAGCGATTCGCCACACGTTGAAAATCTAGATGAGGGGAACTAGTCAGAGATATGATACGTGGGCTCGCTTGGCAGTTCCAATTGGGCATAGTCCATTCAGCTAGCCATACCAACATGCAGTGCCGGTAGCATAAACGCTCTTTGTGTTCCGTTATCCGTTATGTAGCTAGTGACAGAACTGACTAAGCAGCGATAGGGAGGGGGAGACCTAACATTTAGGGTGCGGAAGGGCAGGCAATGTTTAGAACCTTGTGCAGCGGACTGGAGCGGAATGATGCAATGCGATATCAGCAAAGCTTGAGCGGGAGGAAAATAATTAACAAGACGTATAGATAATCAGATTGAATTACGAGCAAAACGCGATGTCACGGGCATCGTATATGACGAATCATTAACTATTCCCGTTTAAATACTGTCTAGACTGCGGGGCATGCATATGATCTTTCTTCATAGGTCGAACAAAGGGCTGGATATTAATGGGAATAAAGCAGTTAAAATTATTAAGCCTCATTAATTTGGAAATAGTACATGACCTGCAAGGTAAAATCAGGAAAAGCTGCATCAAAATATGGTAGAAGGTTACTAATTGATATGTTGCTGTCCAGCCACCACAATATTTATTTTAATTTTACTACGGACGCTAACTAGGGAATTGTGCAAGTTAGCGCCATCGAGATCGATCGGAGGCTGGACTAAGGGCATGGAATTTGTGTAATCTCCAAAAATAAACAGACAGGTGAAGGAGGAAGACAATTGGTAAAGAATTGATGAGGTAGCCAAATTGCAGGAAAAAGTGCAGCAAAACACATAATACCAACACATAGCCACATAGGGTATTGCCGTAAATTAAACTCTCTCATGATAGCTGCAGGCTCGTGCAGCCACGCACAGAGAATGTTAGGTTTGACACATTCCATGCTTTACCTGTCCAAACCCTGCATGCAACCCATCGCTTATGCCTAATTGGGAACAGGCCCAGGCAACGGTAACAAGCTATAGCATCATGTCCGTTTAAATGCAATTATAAATAAGCATCCGGGTCATTGAGTGACTTAAAAAGTCGCAATTGAGTTAATTGCTTAATCTTGGATATCGAGAAAGGGGCTAAAACTCTGTCAGTTTCTCTGCCTGCAAACAACTATTAGTATTGTCACAGTATAGTAACAATTTTGTTTTTGTACTACTATCAACCACTACGGCCGAGGACCACTACAATTCCGCAATACAGAACAAAAGAATAACGAGGTCTAACGAACTTAGAAGCTCAAAAACACAACAAAACTGAAGCCCAGTGCTCTGATTCTCTCTCTTTCTCTTTTCTTCTTTTTGCCGATCTATCCGTACGCTCTTTTGTGAACAATCAATCCATGGGTATTTATTATTAATGTTTGAAAGCCTTTATTCAGCATCGACATATGATCATCCTCATGAAGTGGATGAATTTAGTACGGATTGCTCACCTTTGAACGAATACGATTCACTGTATAACTCAATTGCTGCGGCTACGGCAACAGATGCCGAAGACAACAACAACACACCCAAGAATACTCAGTCGTCCCCATTGACCTTAGAACATAATTACTCCACTACGAGCTTTTCTCAATCTCCGACCCTTTCCATAGCCGATACTAACTCTACACTTTTATCGCAGTCACTATCAGAAACATCGCTCCACAGCCAATTTCACGACCAGTCTCATCAGTATGTCCAGCAGAAAGACATCTTTGCTAACCCCAGTGCTTTCCACATATATAACGACAGCGCACACGCATCGGTGACGTCGCTGTCATTATCGGCTCCGCCATCGGAATCCTCGGCCACTTCCAAGACGTTGTCGACATCAGCGACGTCATCATCATCGGTTGCGCAGGCCATCCAGTTTCAACATGGCAACCAATCAGCAGTCTCTATTAAATTAGAGGATATTTCCCCCGTCAGCAGTCGGAAAAACGAGCTGTTTGACTTGCACGTCGACACTTCGTCCAATTCAGACTCGTCACCTGTGAGCGAGTGGCAGCATGTGAGCCCTTTGAGTCTGACTGCAAGACCCATGAAGAGCAGCGTACCGGAAGAATTATTTACGAACCACGAAGGCGAGGATATGTTTATTAAAGATGAAGAGTTTGACGACACTGTATTTAAGCAAGACCACCTTGACAGCCCTCAGGCGCTTTTGGTCAATCAGCTGGATATGTCGCAGACATCAATAATTGAATTCAATCAGCCGAGCAATAACATCAATCATTCTGTACATCATGAGCTCCAAGAGGCGCAGGAGCTGCAACGAGAGCGGCTCCACGAACAACAAATACAACGACAACAACATCTACGACAAGCAGCTAACCAATTTCATCAACAAACGCATCCCAGTTTTCACGAGCAGTCATCTTCTTATCATCTTGAGCCTTCGTTATTACATCATGAGCTGTCTGCCGACCACCATGCTTGTAAACCAACTACTGTACATCCTAACTTCCAGGTTGTTCCTAGAATGACCAAATGGGTCCAGTTGTCTCCAATGACCCCTGAACGCGCAGAAAGAATCAAAGCCTTGGCGTTGACCAAAGGAATTGACTCAGACACTGTGGAATCTGTACTTTCATTGTATGAAAATAGAGATCCTTCTCAGGATAATCACGTGACGAGGTTCCGGGATGGTCACATCTTCATTAAGATTGTAGTGGGATCGAATTGTGGCCGAGACGTTGACGATGAAGATGAGATTTCTGCTGGAGCATTGATGGCCAACGGTGGACCATTAGCATCGTTGAATCAAAGCAAGCATCGCAAGAGGCACCGGAAGGCTTATCGCAACCCCAACTATGTTAAACGCCCGCTGAACTCTTTCATGTTGTACCGGCGAAGTCAAACCCAAAGTGCTATGGCACAGGCCATGAGTTCACATCTCAAGCTCAACCATCAAAATATTTCGCAGATTATCGGACTCATGTGGCAAACAGAGACCCAAGAACTCAAGGAAGAATTTGCTAGATATGCCGGTCAGGAAAAAGAGTTGCATAAGGCCTTGTATCCCGACTACAAATTTTGTCCGCAAAAAAAGAAACGACTTAGTGTGTGAATTGGTTCTTTATTGTTTCGAATGGTGTTAGGATTTATAAATTATTTATTTACTACTAAATATAGGTTAATAATAATCACAATAATAAATATATGTATATATGATATGATATGATATGATATGATATGATACGATACGATATAATATATAACGCTTCGGCTACACAAAATAATTCTTCCACAAAACGCCCTCAAGGTCTTGCAATTGTTCGCTCGTAAAGAACTGGCAGTCAATCTGCCATGTGTCTTGCCGAGTCTTCTTGAATTCGGCCAACGTCTCCTTAACGCTGCGGCCGACCATTCCGGAGGTGTCAGCGGCTCGGCATAAATGGGCTACTACTTGAGGCAGCCATTTTGGCGGAGGACTTTGATATGGAAACGCGCGAACAAGCGCTCCTAATCCAAGAACTGCAGAGTGTCTAATGTTTGCTGGTTAGTCAACTACCTCAAGAAAAAAAAAAAAAAGAAAAAAAAAAGCACTTACCGTTTTGTTTCGTCTGTCGAACAGCTAATATCTTGGCCCATTGTCGAGTCATCTCATCAATTACTCTTTGCTGCTCGTCCACAGGTGAACATCGAATTAATCCCGAAAGAGTCTCAGACGACATGTCTCTGACTTCCAGCTGAGGATCATTGAGTAACTGCGTAACACATTTGCGTAATTCATCTTGCTGATCACGTGACAGTTTGAAAAGCTGGCGGAAGAAAAATGCTTGAAGGAATGCCAAAAGTGCAAGCTTCTCATGCCAACTGATTTGACTCTCTGTTCGGAACACTAGTTCACGTAGCATGGATACTATTTCAGAAACGTACTGCACGGGATATGGTAAATTGCCAAGTGATTTCAGCAGAGACAATCCGGACCGTGCAAGATCCATGTCGGCATCTTTGGCTGAAACTCCAGATACAAATGACAAAATAGCAGGAAACACATCTGGAAGTAAAGCAACAAGACTCGAACCGTATGATTTGTTGCACAGGGATTGTAGCAACAAACACAAACATTTTGACCGCGCGATCTGATCACTAACGTCCAAGGTCTCGTTTGTGATAGAATTTGCCAAGCTAATAATACGGCCGGCCAAATTCTCCGCCATGATGTAGCCCACACGGCCCACTTGAGACGTTGTCGAAGCATTGGAATTATCCTTCAAAAAAGAATGGACATTCTGATAACTTTCATGATACTGACTGGTATATAATAATGCAATAGTTGCAGCGCATTCTTCCCGCACGGCAGCCAGGTTTCGACATGTGTCCAAAATACGGAACAAGGACTCTGAAATAGTTTCGTCCTGCAGATGCCAATCAATAGCCTGTACACATTTTCGAATTAACTCCAATCGAGCGCAAAGACGAGATGCGCCGACTCTGGTAGCCATTGTCACGTTATCTCCTACGGCATCCACGAGTGCGGTCACATCATACATAAGCTTGCGGTGCAGTTTCCATCCGCGTCGGATGTCAATATAATTGCAGCCCCACCAGACGAATGATGCCCAATATTCCACATTATCCAAAGACAGAGCATCGATCACAACTCCGTATACATCGGACAACCAAGCAAGCTTAGCCTCGGCACCAACAACGTCAGTGTATTTCAGTGAATCAACGACTGCCGAGCATATTTCGGCACCACATCGATGACTTGCAGGTAAAGAAAGTTGATCGAACACCAACTTCTTGACTTCCTCAAGAAATTGATTTAATGTCACTGCCGCATAGCCGTATCCGATCAGCCTCAAGACTATTTTGTAAAAAATCGCATTAGTAACATCAAAATATTCTTCTGATTCGGTCGTTTGCTTTTCCTCAAGATTACGTTCAATAAGTTTGCGAACCCAGTCTACAGTCATGGTTTGACCAAATTTTCGCACTGCGCTTTCGTCTTCAGGACTGAGCCTAGCCCCTTGTCGCTTGTCATTTTTGTCATCGTTCGCTTTAATTGCCGCAAATCTTCGCGGCCAGATTAACCAGCCAATTCCAAAAGACGTGCTTGCTCTATCCAGATAGTAGTTGGAGTGATCAGTGTTCCTCATCTCGTTAATGAATTTTTCAGTAAACCCCGATCCGGATGAGTCAATCCACATAGCATCCTCAGACACGCTTAGAAGATTTTCTTCGTCACAGTCCAACAAAAACCTGCCATAATCGTACCCAGAAGCGGCCAAATTAAACATCTTCGACGTTACTCGGAATAGCCCATGTTTACAAAGCATTTGAATTCCCTGATGAGGAGAGAACGCAGCACCTTGGCATAGTGCTTGAAGCGATCTCGAATCCGCTGGTACTTGAGGGGATGAACATACAGCAGCAAAAATTCCAGCGTGCATAGCTTGCACTTTCCAATAATTTTCGTCATGCCGAAACTTCTCACTAGCCAGACTTTCGACTAATTCTTGAAGTACTTTTTCAGCCTCAGCACGTTTGCCATCACGCAATGAAGCATAAGCAGCCGCCAAGTCTCGATAGTCATGCGGCCCACCAGATCCCGGATATTGCTTTACTATATCACCCAGCGAGTTCATTAAACCATCAGTGCGATTGCCCAGCTCTTGGCAACAGGCAACGATATTTGCCTCCGCACGTCCTGGGTTTTCGCCTGGGTCATCCAACGGGAGTCGAAGACCAGTAGCTAATAGATTGTATGCGGAATTTGCGGCAGAGTTCAGACGGGCGTCATCAGCCTTCACGCAATTCTTAATACAGTCTGTCAACTGCATCAAGCTATGAACATCTCGAATCATTTCCAGTTGAATGAAAGATGAGCACAGCAAATGCATGCAAGCTTCAGCTTTATGCCAGTCTTGCGAAATAACTGCAGATTGTATTTCGTCCAACGTCCATCGATATACACTCCGCTTCTTACTGGGGAACATTTTAAGAGCTGCATCCAGTGCTGCTGCACCGTTTCTTCTCACGTCTGAGTACACGGATATTGCCGATAGTTGAAGGTCCTTCAAAAGTCTTTTCTCAAGATTGGTCATTCCACTTTCTAGATCCTCATGAGGCACAAAGCCAAATGACTGTCGTTGGAGGTGATATAGTTGGGCCCGCTTCAAAAGCACCCGTCGAGGATAATCCTTGCGGGAACCCGGCAGTCTGAAAATCTTGCATTCATAATTATAAAGAGCTGCCATTGAGTCCAGCGCCTTGGCTGACCGTTCATATCCCACATCCGAGAACCACACCTTGATGGCAAATAGCGTAGCTTTTTGGGTGGCGTTGTCGGGGCGCTTAGAAAGATATTGTAGCAGAGTATGCAGTGTTAGACCAACTTCGCTTCTCAATTGCACTACACGATGTCGTAATTGAGATGAAATAGCCACAGGCTGGTGCTGAAAATACTTGTGCCATGCGGTCGCGCGGGAATAGGGGAAGCTTGGCAGGGATGGAAACGGCGAAGGAGACACATAAGGCGAAGCCGGATTCGACAACGACATGAGCTCTCTGTGACTGGTGGTGTCACGAGAACTCTCCTGATGTTCTCTGCCAATCTGTGCCATCACCGCTATGCCCCCAGTTAAGGTCCGAAGATACGTGGCATTGCTCATCAAGATATCAGAGGCTTGAGTGACAAATACTCCTCTTGCGTTCTCCGGCTGGCTGACAATCTCGCGAATAGCATCGACCGATATTCGAACATGAGTTTCATATAGATCCACAGCAAGTTTGTATTCCGCTTCCGTAGGAACATGCCAGCGGACGCCAAGTTTCTGACAATCGATCTTCGTGCCCCAAGGAGCCCGGCCATATTCTTCCTCCGAGTCTCGAGTTTCCTGGACGAACGTAGTAGTCAGCGTCATCAGCACATGATGCAATGTATTTGCTGCATGATACAAAATAGCGCCGCCGCATTTCAGTCGCATGTGACTGGTTAAGCTATCAACCTCTTTTTTGAAAGTTAAAATTTCACGACCTGCGTGAGCCACAACCATATTCAGAGCACTAAGATACCAAATAAGTGCACGATCCCGAGGCAGTGTAGTCCGCCCACTATTTCTGGTCGTGCCGGCACCATTCTCGTCAATTTCAAATCGAATATGGCTGTCTAAAAATGGAAATAGCTTGCGAAATGCTAAGTGGGCATCGATTCGTACAAGAGCCCCACACACATGAGCAGCCGGTTCTGCACTCGCGTTAGCCAAGTCTGCGGCATCCATGAGGCGTATCACATAGTCGACCGTCTTGGAAAACTGAGAAGGCGATAATGCTCCCAAGACTGCAGTGATTGATGGAGGCAGCGCATTCATGACTTGACTTTCAGCCGAGTCACCAGCAGCAGTCTCCGGTAGATTACCAATTAATGTAAACACACGACTAAAGAATGAATGGACGAATTCCTCAAACAAAGAAGATGTCCCACATACGACTGGCCAGGTCACATCAGGGTTGTTCGCAAATTGCGCAGGTATCGTACTTGTCTCGCCCAATTCGCTAATCGCCTGGGATACCGCGTAGGTAGCGTCGGCCAGGCCTTCTACTACAGAGGGCCCAGAAATTGATGATCTTTCGCCGTAGTTGGCTGCTTCGGCATAATTAAATGAATTATAGTTGGGCTCAGGGACAGCATTGCTCTCTACAAGAATCTCTTCCTCTACCTCCATAGGGGACCCAATATTTCCATCGGGCGCTACTGACGTGGGAGATAGACTGCGCTGACGTTCTTTCTTACCGCCGCCGCCAGACTTTTCTACGAGTTCGTTAAACGATACTTTAGATCGCTTCCGCGGCTGTCGTTGTGAGCCTGTCGAGGACAGGCCGTGGTTATCCATATCGGCGCCGTTTGTTTTCGGAACATATATCGATTGACTTAGAGGGATCTGCAATGCAATATTTTGAATAAAACTTAACGCATGTCTTGTTTTTGTCAAATCGTTTGCATCAATTCCAGGCAAGGAGAGCTGTAACAATGTTGCCACATGCATAGCGAATGCAGGATCTCGGATAATAATGGTCGAACATGCAGTCAAGGCTCGGAACGCAGACACCGCTCTGTGGGTTGACTCGACATTCTGCAAAGAAGTGTATGCATCCACTAGCACTTTCGGAATGACTTTATATGGTGCCAAATGGGCCAATCCTTGCAAAGCCTCAAGAGACCAAGAAACTACTTGCGACGCCTTGGCGTGGATACCAAGTAATGTCACAGGTAATAAACAGTCGACGAAACGATCCTTGACCTTACCAGTAAGTCGACGATCTAGAGGTAGCATAGATTCGCCCGCGTTTTGAACGTTCCATCGCAAGAGAAAGTATTCTACAGTTGTGCAAACAGAATACATCACATTTCGGGTCCAAGTGCCGTAATTGGATGGATGACAAAATGTAGTACATGTATTGATCAAAGTCTCCAGCCGACTTAAAACAGATGACCCAGCAGTTTTACCGGCAATTGAGTAAACTATTAGGAATGCAATCGGGCGTGCACAGCGAGGTTTCTTATCTCTGTCCTTATTCAATGAAACAGTTTCAGAACTATGAAGATAGGGAGATCCGGCTGAAGACACAGGGATTTCCAATAACCGCAAAATTGCAGAGAACACGATGTTTAATTGATCCTCTGTTAAAAGTCCGCCAGGTAAATTGAACGGTACAAAGCTGGAACTGATGGAATCAGATACAATTGTGGCCACTAAATCTAGACACTGGTAGTCGTATAATGAAGAACGCGGAACTAAGGTCCATAAGTGAAAGATCGCTGGCAATACCTCTTGAGGCGCTACGAATTCCGGCTTTGGCACATCGTAGTCTTGGGCTTGAGGCGGTGGCGGCAAAAGCAAAACAAGCAAGCTTAGCACGTTATGAGAAATGGACGCCTTGGCAGGAGTAAACTGGTCAGTATAAGAAAAATGATTGGTGATTGTCTGGAATAATTGCACTTACCTTTTCCAAAACTTGCTGCATGATCTCTAGGATAGCAGTTGGGGTTAAAAAGTGTCGCGCCATCTGGGCTAATCTCGATAAGCTGGTGAATGCGCCAGATATGTTTCCGTCATAAGAAGATTGCTGGGGCATTGCTAGCTTCTTTAAAACTGTAATTAATAGTTTCCAATCCAAATTCAATTGCTCTGGCGTGACATTATCTTGAAAATTGTCATCTTTACATAATATGCAAAACATATTAATAAATTTGTCCATTGGCAAACCATCACTGCCGCTTAATGATAGATTATAGTATAAACGAACTAATTTAATGCGAATATCTAAAGGCATATCATTCTTTAAGTCAATCCACGATCTCAATTCTCGGGTCCAAATTACCAGACCTCTAGCCGTCGTAGCACTGGTTCCAATTGTGCCTTTCAGATCATTGCCTTGAATGCATATGACCAAATTGCGGACAATTTCTACTAAGTGGACCAAAGATTCCTCCACAGTTTCAGTCTCATATGGTAAAACTTCTCTGTATGGGTAAGTCCGAGGCCTTAGACGCATGCATTGGCCATCGGCCGTGCTTTCATGGATCATTTCTGGAATGGAAGCAACGAAACTTAATTCTTTGGAAGTATAGTTATGATTTGCCCTTGTTAGGTTATGAAGGGTGTGTCAGCAAGTTAGAAACCGGTGGGCATGTAACCTTAGCTGGCAATCGAGAAGGAATTGAAAGATACTATAACCCTCGAAAACAGGGAAGTGTACTAAAGCATTAGATATAATCAGATTCCTATGCCGATCTTTAAGAAAGAAATTTCAAATTTCAAAATTTTCTCTTTATTTTCGTTCTGAAATGTGCTACGCTCATGCGATGCTTATCACAATTGTTTCATATACTTGTCCTACGAATAGCTTGCTCTGTAAACATCCCCGGAATATTCAATTGCGTTCAATGGCCTCGTTACGCATATATTTTGTAAGAGGGCAGACAGGCTGCAATACATTATTTGGTTGTTCAACGAATTCCCGCAGGTCATATCGGGTTTGGGTTATGACGTATTTATATTAGTTAGCCGACACTTTTACCTAGGGTTTCGTCCTCTTCCTGCGTCGACAATTTCAGAAAGTTATGTCCGCCGTCCGTTATTAGCCCCGCTCCAATGGCGGATATATTTGGCTAAGCTCCACTATAAAGAGCTGGGGGTCCCAACACCAGCGGGATAACGAAATAAAAAGACAAAAACAACAACAACAGGTAATCAAATCAATTACACAATGGTCTCTATTGAAAAAGTTACTTTCACCAGCAAAGGCCTTAAAGTTGCCGGAGAATTGTATCTTCCCAGTCCTCCGGCCCCAGATCGCAAGAAGGCAGCAATTGTGATCAGCCATCCAATGACTGGTGTCAAAGAGCAAGCGCCTGCATTATACGCTAGACACATTGCGGACCAGGGATTTATTGTATTGATTTTTGACGCGACTTATCAGGGAGAAAGCGAGGGTGAGCCTCGTGGACTTGAGGACCCATTCCAAAGAGCTGAGGATGTCCGAAACGCTGTAACTTACCTTACCCTTCGCAAAGAGGTTGATCCTGAGAGAATTGGCGCTGTAGGAATTTGCGCCTCCGGAGGATATGTTCCATTCGCTGCTCAAACTGATGTTCGAATCAAGGCTGTGGCCGGCGTAAGCTCCGTAGATACTGGCAAAATGATCCGCACTGGACTTGTTCCAGGAACCGTGGATGACAAAGTTCTTTATGCTATCCTTAAGTCGGCTGCAGATGAAAGAACTGCAATTGCCAAAGGCGAGAAGACAGAGCCCGTCGATATTATTCCCAAAAGTGTGAATGACGTCACTGAAGATACTCCTGAGATGATTCGCGAGTTTGTTGATTATTACAGAACCCCTCGTGGCCAACACCCAAGATCTACGAACCAATATCCGAGCTGGAGCAACAGCTTGTTGGGCAATTTTGATGCTTTCGCGTACAATAGCATGCTTGCACCTCGTCCTTTGCTTATGATTGCCGGAGATAAGGCAACTACATTTTTCCATAGTGAGGATGCCATCAGAAAGGCGCAAGAGCCCAAGGAATTGTATGTGATCAAGGGCAAGACTCATGCTGACCTTTATGATGACTGCTCAGAGTCGGCCCCCAAGATTGTTGATTTTATGGCCAAGTACTTGTCTCATTAATTGGACAGCTAAATGCGGTTTTTATTTTCCTCACGTCTAAAATGTATTTTTTATTTTTTATAATCTATACATTATTAGTTTGTATATAATCATATTAGATCACTTCCTTTTCAAGATGGACAAACTCTGTATGCTTGATATGATATGATAGTTAAGCGGCTCAATATTAATAAAGTTTATCTAAAGCTTAATCTGCGGTTATCTGCAGCCGTGGCCCTATTGTTAAAAAACACAAGAACCTAATACCATCCATTCTTTTTTGAAAATATCACCTCATCTCGTCTAAGCCATGAGGAAGCCTATATCTTTGGCATTAGCCACATGCATCATTATACTGTTATATTTATTCCGCCCCGTGGACCAGACATGGGCGCCGTCGATTTCTGACATTTCACTTTCGCCAAAATCAAAGCCGGATCTTCATAAAGTGGTCAGCGGCAAACCAATCATGAGTAAAATGACTAACCAAACTATTAGAGCGGAACTCGGAAGGTCTTCGTGGAAACTCTTTCATACGATTTTGGCTCAGTACCCAGAGGAACCTACTCCTGAAGATAGGGAGACCCTCACGAATTATATTTATTTGTTTTCTAGAGTCTACCCCTGCCGAGAATGCGCAGAGCACTTTCAAGATTTATTAAAAGAATTTCCGCCCCAAACTGCGACACGGGAGATTGCTTCCCAGTGGGGTTGTCATGTGCACAATCAGGTCAACAAACGCCTTGATAAACCGATTTTTGATTGCAGCGACCTAAGTGACAAGTATATGTGTGGATGTTCCGAAGAGGAAGGCGACGAAGAAAAAAAAGAAAAAAGTAGGCCCGAGCAAGCGGAGGAGCCACAGTTCCAACATGGTGGTTAAAAAGATAAAGAGTTAAATTATTTTATTCTAGATAGTATAGATACATACAATTGGTTCAAGCCTTTAACAGTTTCGAAACTGGATATCACTTTTTGGTTGAAGTCCGTTTGTTTTGACGATTAGACTCGTAGTGGCTCTGGCCAAACTCCCGTTCTGCCGCCGAATTAGTCCATTCCATTACCCGCTCTGGCATTTTGGCTGCGAATTCTTCCGCCAACTCCTGGCGTCGCTTCATGATGCTTTCGGCCCTTTGCTTTTTGTCATCCTTCACTTGCCGTCGTGGCCTGCCTCGCCTTCGCCTAGCTGCGGTGTCACTGTCGCTGTCGCCGTCTTTTTCTTTTTCTTCTTGGTTGCGCTCGTCCTTGTCCTGGCCCTCATTTTCTTGTGCTTCCTCATCACTTGGTCCGAATTCATTCAAGATTGTCTCATCGATCTCTTTTTTGATATTCGCCTCGTCCTCTTCCAATTCTTCCTGTCGAACTTTGATGCTTCTTATTATATTATCTTTGCAGCGATTCAACTCTTTGACAAGTCCAGCTTCTCGTCGGCCATTCTCATTCAACCATGAAACCAGCGATTCAATTTCTTGTTCTGTATCATAATAGGCCCAGTCGTTTTCGCCATAAATGCCATCAGCCTTGAGTTTCCGGTCATATAGCGTCTGATAAGGTTCCGTCTTTCCGTTGCCTTGACTGGTTCCATTGGTGGCGGCTCCAGGATGTTCTAGTTTCAGTTTTTTAACATATCCACTGCTATCAATTTCGTCATTCAAATAGACTCGAATCTCTTCTGGAGACGGTCCCTGTACCCATAATCTTCCCATTCCATACCCCTCGTCCTCAGCCTCAACTCCATTGTGTTCAAACCACCAGTATCGGTTAAAGTACCTATCTCTTCCCAGCATGTGCAGTCTTTGGCAGTCTTTTTGTAAAATTAGCTTATCAAGATCTGCAATTTGATGTTTCAATTGTCCATATTTCTGGACGAGCTCGGTGTTCTCAGGCTTATTCTCAGTGTCGTTCTCAGTAGCTGTTTCGTCAGTATTATTAGTAGCATTAGTTGTCGGGTTGTTCTCCACTTCATCTTCTTCTTCTTCATCAGCATCTCCATCGTTCTGCGTATTGGCCTTTTCAAGATTAATCTTGGCATGCTTAGCCACGTCCACTATTTGCTTTTGTTCCCGAGCTAAGTCCGTCCTTTCTTTCCTTAACCGTGTAACTTCGTCAATGCTTTGGTCAATATGCGACCGCACGCTGGGGGATGTAAATGCTAGCTGACACAGGATCTCTAATACTTTAATCTTCAAGTCGAATCCGAGCTCGCAGTATCCCTGGCGCGCAGATGAGAGCGTAACGGATCGTTCGCGTGTTGCCATAATAGCCAGTACTTTTGCGACGGTATACTTCCATTCCGACACGTCTTGGATGGAATGAAAGAGCCCAATCAAGATTTGCTGCCAGCCACCATCTCTAAACATTCTTTTCCGCAATCTCTCCGTCCATGAAACGTTCTGATAGTTAGCGTATGTAGAAGAAGTCGTAGCATTTCTCTTCTTCTTGGATTTGTCTTCTTTCTCTTCCCCTTCGATCTCATCCTCTTTGTCGGCCCCTGCGTCTTCGTCATTTCCACCTTCATTCTCCTCCTCATCCTCGGTACCTTCTTTCTTTGATTCGGAAGCCTCACCTTCCGGCTCGTCCTTCATTTCTACATCTGTATCATCATCCGGCACACTCTCCGTGTCGGCTCTTGGTTCCTCTTCGGAATTTTCAGGAAACTGGACCAGCAATTGGTTGTTTTTTGTTCCCACAATCAAGGATAACAATGCGCAGTGAATCTCTGACAGTAATAAGCAATCATTTTCTTCCAGATCATAGTAGACCAAAGCCCTTAACAAATCATCAAATGTGAAAGGATCGAGAACAAGAGGCTCTTGGTACATGTTCATAAACAACCAAATCTCAAGTAGGGGGCCCATCAGGGTGTAATCTTGCCCTAATGCCCATAACTTGGCTTCTCGTTTTAGAGCTGGACGCAGGGCCTCAGATGCTGGGTCGTAGATATTAGGAGCAAAGTCGTCGTCTAAATCGGAATAACCTCGCCCGCCACGTTTTCGTCGACCCCGTTGGCCTGGCTGAGGAGTCGCTGCATTAACTCCATCTATAGCTCCGACAGGCGGCGTAGGACTCGGTTGAATTCCAGATGCAACACTTCCAAATGTTGGAGGAAGCAATGCTCCATCTGGAGTTAAAGTCATGGCTAACTGCACCCCATATTGCCCATTAACAGGCGTGTTAGATTGTGTGATATCTGTCAGTGACATGTTGGTCTTCTTTTCTTCATTGACTACGTCATAGCCCTTCGAGGCGGGTTTGGCCGAAGACGACCGACCAGCACCGCCGGCGGGAGCAATTGACCGAGGATTACCACTAGGTGTGATTGTCAATGAGCTAGATGTATCTATTCGATATTGCGCAGCGTACTCCGGCTTAACAGTCCAGGGACATCCGGAACCCTTTGATCCTCGAACCACCGCGTGTCTGACGAATGTTCGTAATGTTATTTTAGTGAAGGTTCTTCGATCTCGAATTAAGTCAGTGTCAACTACTACCATTTCTTGTTTAGGATCGTCCGCTGATTCTACTCGATATCTAGCAAATGCCGGACGGCGTTCTCCATTAGGTAATACGACTTCAGCAAATTGGGCCTTTTCTCGAATAATTACCTTCATTCGCTGATGCTCTTTGTATATAACTGATTCTCCCGGAAAAAAATCGTGACGCAGGCCCTGGTACAAGCTGTCCACCAGAACATCCAAACGAGTGATTGTCGATTGCTGAACCTTCCTTAAAATAGGCTCTTTTAAAGGCTCTGGAAACTTTTGGACTATAGACTGCGCTTCTTTAGCTTCACTTTCAGCTGCCTCAAAATAAGTCAAATGTGTTTTACCACTCAGTTCACAGATAAAGTATCGTTCATGATAATAGTCCATCCGCTTTAAATATTCATCGTAGCTCGTAAAATATTCATTGGTGCTCTCTAGGTACCACACCTCCGTGTCTTCATCTTCGGGTGGATCTGGCGCACCGTACACGATGACCTGTCTCCGTTTGTACAGAACCTTGTTAATAACCTTTTTGCTCCCTTTATTCTTATTTGCTTGGTCTTCTGAATGATCTGTTATTCACTCGATTTTTTGCACCATCACTTACCATTATAGTTCGAAACTACTCTATTTACCGCGTTCCCTCTTCTTTTCTTCGTTCTTCCCTCAACGTTAGTTTTTCCCAGCAATAAGTCCAGATTCTCTTTCTTTATTCCCCCGCGGTATAATCGCGCGTCAATCTCCTAGCCTTTTTTTTCCGTCGTTTTTTTTATAGCCAACGGTTCGCGGCACGGTATGCTATTACTGAGGACCCTTAGATGAAGTTAACCTTACCTTATGCTGGACTTACAGCTTAACTTAGATTCAAGGCTCGGCCGTGCAACGCTATCAGAGAGAGCTGAGGCCGGCATGTCATGATTTAATCTTTCTGTCAAAGTATGGAATCAGTAATTGTCATTGGCTAGTGAAATAAGGGTAAATAATCTACCATTATGACTGTTTTACTTTCTAGGCGATTCCGGCTTCGGCACATCTAATATGCGATCTCCATGAGATAAGGGAGGCAGCAGTCATGATTTTTGTTATTAATTATTATTCGAAATCAAGGAGAAGAGTCAAGACAAAAGCTGCAAGTATGATTATTAGGCCAGAAATCGCTGTATCTTTTGAAATTTATTAAACCAGAGAACTGTCACGTAAAATGGGTCGTTGAACTTGTATTCAGCCAAAGAAATTGTGTATATGCATACATCCTAAAAAGTGCCGATGTCTCCATGACAAGGGACTTTAAGATAGTGAAATTACATGGAGTTTCTGTATTTGACAACTGAGCCGGTGATTTTCAGATCAACTACTGATAGTAGTCACGTGATAAGACCAGCTAACTTTGTTTTTTTTCAGATACAGTTGTGGGCCTTTTTTTTTTTTTGTTTTTTTTTTTGTTTTTCAACCTTAGGTCCTATGGAGCAGCAGTCGAACAAACCTCATAGGACTGCCGACGCAAAGAAGGGCAAAAAGAAACGAACAGATGCCAGTGGCAGTGGCAATAATCCTAAGGCTTTCGCGGTGTCTGCCCCCGGGCGGATGCAGCGTCAGGCCATGAGAAGTTCGGAGATTAAAGAGAAAAAATTTCATGTACCTATGGTCGATAGAACTCCAGATGAGCCACCCCCTGTGATTGTTGCTGTGGTAGGGCCGCCAGGTACCGGTAAGTCCACTTTGATTCGAAGTCTGGTTCGGCGTTACACCAAACAGACTCTGAACGACATTAAAGGTCCCATCACTGTAGTGTCGGGAAAGCGTAGAAGGCTTACTTTGATTGAATGCGCCAACGACATGAACGCTATGATTGATATAGCCAAAATTGCAGATCTTGTGTTACTGATGATTGACGGTAATTTCGGATTTGAAATGGAGACGATGGAATTTTTAAACGTCATGTCGACCCACGGATTCCCGAGAATCTTGGGTGTGACTACGCATTTGGACTTGTTTAAATCGATTCCTACAATGAGAAATTCTAAAAAACAATTGAAGCATCGATTCTGGACTGAAGTGTATCAAGGTGCAAAGTTGTTCTATTTGAGTGGAGTCATTAATGGGCGATACCCGGATAGAGAAATTCTGAATTTGGCCAGGTTTATTAGCGTCATGAAATTTCGACCTTTAAAATGGCGAAATGAGCATTCCTATGTGTTGGCAGATAGAGTTGTAGACATCACACATCCTGCACTGATTGAAAATAATCCAAAGGTTGATCGCAAGATTACCCTCTACGGCTATGTTCATGGAACCCCATTACCATACAGCGATGCATCAGTTCACATTCCTGGAATAGGGGACCTTACTGTGAAGGAAGTTGAGCGATTACCCGACCCGTGTCCGACACCTTTTGCAATTAAGAATGAAGACAAGAATGGCGATCCAGCTAAACGACGTCGGCGGTTAGATGATAAACAAAAGCTTATCTATGCGCCGATGAGTGATGTTGGAGGTGTGTTAATTGACAAGGATGCTGTGTACATTGACGTTGGAACTCAAAGTTTTGTGCCAGGGGAGGAGAAGGGCGTTGGAGAAAAACTTATGACAAGTTTGCAATCTGCTCAAAAGGGACTCGGAGAAAGTGACAGTGCTTTTCAATTGTTTAGTAGCGCTCAAGAGATATATGAAATGGAAGGCGAAGATGAGAATGAAGAAGAAGATGTTGAAGAGTTTGAAGACCTGGACGAAACCGAGCAGAACTTTGGTAAGAAGTATGAAGGCCGATCTGAGCAAAGGCGAGGAAGAACTGCGGCATTCTCTGAAGAAGCTGAAGCTCAAGATGAGGAATTCGCGTTTGCAGAAAGTGACAGTGAAATGGAATTTGGATCAGGAGGAGAGGAGTTCGACGATGAAAGTGAAGCCCGATGGAAATCTAAGATGCAGGATAATATTGCACAGCTCAGGAGGCAGCGAAGGTATGACCTGAACAAACTGATTTACATGGACAATCTTTCCCCAGAGAATGTAATCGCTAAATGGAAAGGAGAGGAGATTGAAGAGGAAGATATCGAGGATGACGATGACCAAGCTGATTTTTTCAAGAAAAAAGAGGTAACGTCCAAGAAGGAAGATTATTCCGAGGATAAGAGCTTGCGTGATTATCAACTACAAGAGCTTATTCACAAATGGGCAGATCCTGAGACAGTTGCTCAACTTGACAAATTCATTGCTCGCGCAGTTGGCAGCGGAATAGGGCAAGATGACAATGTGGCAGAGAACTCAGAGGATGAGGTCTTCGGTGATTTTGAAGATCTTGAGGCCGGGGATGGACCCGCGGCTAATAGTAAAAGCGACAATGAAGAAGACGATGGCTATGATAGCGAGGACGCTCAGGAGGACGATGAGGATGATGAAGGCCAGGGTGAAGATGAAGACGAAGCAGGGGAGGAGGAGAAGTCGAAATCTCTTGAAGACATTCGTGCTGCAAACGCCGCCAAGAAGGAAAAAATGCGTCTACAAATGGAGCAGCTGGAAATTGCCGAAGGCAAGGGCGAAGGCGAAGACTTTGAAGAGCATGAGTCATGGCATGACCTCCAAAAAGCCAAGATCGCGAAGCAGCTCGAGATCAATAAAGCGGAATTTGAACAATTGGACGACAGTACGCGAGATCGAATTGAGGGGTTTAGAGCCGGCACCTACGTGCGTCTTGTCTTTGAGAACATGCCGTGTGAATTTATTGAATATTTCGATCCAACTTATCCTGTATTGGTTGGCAGTCTGTTGACCAATGAGCAAAGATTCGGATACTCCCAGGTCAGAATTAAGAGGCATCGGTGGTACAAGAAGATTCTCAAAACTAACGACCCACTGGTGATTTCGATGGGCTGGCGTCGGTTCCAAACTTGTCCTATCTACACTACATCGGATTCGAGAACTAGAAACAGGATGCTCAAATATACACCTGAACATATGCACTGTACTGCTACATTCTACGGGCCACTGGTTTCCCCAAATACAGGATTTTGTGCAGTCACGTCAGTGTCTCAGAAACGGGCGGCCAGTGGATTCCGCATAGCAGCCACCGGAACAGTTACAGAAGTTGACCAGACCGTTGAGATCGTCAAAAAATTAAAACTGGTGGGCTATCCTACTAAGATATTTAAAAACACTGCATTTGTTCGAGACATGTTCTCATCAGCATTAGAAGTTGCAAAGTTTGAAGGAGCACAAATCAAAACGGTTTCAGGAATCCGAGGTCAAATTAAACGAGCTTTAGCTAGCCCCGATGGACACTTTAGAGCTACATTTGAAGATAAAATCTTAATGAGTGATATCATTATTCTTCGAGCGTGGTATCAGATTCAAGCTCGGAAGTTTTACAACCCTGTTACTTCGCTTCTTATTAGCGATAAGACCAACTGGCAGGGTATGAGGCTTACCGGAGAGGTGCGTGCAGAAAAGGGCGTTGAAGTTCCTAATGATGACAACTCCAGGTATCAGACCATTGAGCGTGCCACGAGACGGTTCAATCCTGTTAAAGTTCCAAAGTCGCTGCAGGCTAATTTACCTTTCAAATCCCAGATTAAGCAAATGAAGCCCCAAAAAGAACAGGCTTACTTGCAAAAACGTGCTGTCGTTCTAGGCGGTGATGAGAAGCGGGCCAGAGACCTCATGATTAAAGTTGCTACTGTACGTAATGCCAAGGAAGCTAAACGAAAAGCTAAGAAAGAGGTGGAGCGAGCAGCTTATATAAAGAAGCAGCAACAAATTGAGGAACGGAAGTTAGAGAAAAAGCGCAAGGAAAAGAGAGAATATTTCGAGCGCAATCCTAAGCGAGCCAGAACAGAATAATCACCTTAATAATAAATAATGATTGATAGATTAATAAAATTATCGTTAACGTCTATGTACATATAAAACGGATATTAGCTTGCCGGCTTGGCTTGTTGTTCTACCGCCCTGAGAATTCTTGGATCAATCTCACATTTTGGTGGCGGAGACGCGATAGGAAGATATTTGTCCAGAAACAAGTTTTGCACCAGTGAGTACGTTCCGGATGACAGCCAGTATAAGTTTACCGCAACAGGCGCCTGTAATGCCACCGCCATACATGCTAGCACGCCAAACCTCGAAATGTTACTAACAATTCTGGGCACACTGGGACCTACCGGACCTGCCTTCTTATTACCTGATATGACGGCAGGGTTCATGGTATTAATATAATTCCATTCAACATTGGCCAGACCAACGGCTCCGATGGCCATTGGCAGAATGGCATAAGGATCCGAATCTGTCAGACTGTTGAGCCACAAAAAGGTATCGGTCGCAAACTCGGGCTCTATAGGAATGCCATGCAGAGCAGTCCAACCGCACATTGCCCGGAACGTCAAACTCATAGTGACCCATAACGGGATCTGAACTGTAGGTAGAAAAACCAGCGATTTCCAAGTTTGACATTTATACTGTTTAAATAGGGCGATCCGACGGTTTCGCTTTTCCTTTGAAGCCAAGACTTCAATTTGAGTAGGTGTTAGAGTGCCATCTTTTGCCTGACTTGAGGTAGCTAGGCGAGCTTTAAATATTGGGCCCATCGCACTTAGCAGCGGCTGTAACTTGGCTTGCGTTTGCGCGCGCTTTCTATTCGCTATAGAGAAAGGTAGTGTTATTGCAGTTCGGAGAACTAAGGTGGTCAGCGGAATCAAATAATGCCATTCCAGGCCCGTGGCCGAATGAAGCTGTTGAACAACATTATGAGCAGGCTCGATGACGGCAGAAAGGTCAATAAATTGTCGTCTTGCCGAACAATGAAATTGTCGTCTGAGAAGCATGAGCCGCACTGCTTGGTGATGGAGCTGATGCGGAACATAAATACGTCGCGTGTGAATACAGACGGAAAGAAGAGCTAATTATCGTGTAGCTGACTGCTGACGAAAAGAAATAGATTATTCCATTAGACACTTCGTCAGATAGATTTGGAACATTCCATCGGGAAGGTGCCTTTGTTAAATTTATTTATTTATTTATTTATTTATTTATTTTTTGTTTGTTTGTTTGTTAAACGATCCAGAGTCCCATTTAACATAAGAATTAATTGATTTAAAAGTTCAAAACAAAAAGCCATATCAAGTTATTAAAATTTTAGTATTTAAACATATTGACTGAGCCATCTAATTCCCTCTCCATATCCTTGGCGCATGACTACAGAACACATAAACACTTCAACGGGACGCTGGTTTTCAACAGCTACTTTGCCTTTACCTGTAGTCTGATAGAGTCCCAAAGCGTATCGGAGCTCTTCCTCAGAAACTGCATGAGGGTCGTCAATTTTGTTTCCCAAGATCAAGAAAGGGACCTTCGCCAGATCTTCTAAGGCAAAGAGAGCATCCAATTCTTGCTTTGATTCAGGGAATCGTTCAGTGTCTGCAGCATCTACTAAAAAGACGATCCCGTCAACTTCTGGGAAATAATCTTTCCACAACCGACGGGCTTGCTGATGTCCTCCCAAATCAAAAGTAGTGAATTTTACATTTCCGATGGCCAATTCCTCGGAGGCTTGTTAGTAAGTTTTTACCCAAAGGATTTGCATGTTTATTCAGGAAATACTCACTTGGATGCAAAGTGGGGGAGAGAGTTGCTAGTCGGTCATTCTTGAGCATGTGCAATAAAGTGGTCTTTCCTGCGTTATCCAGACCAAGGAATAATAGCTTGGCATGCTTGTTCATCAAACCAAGCGACGAAAGTACGTCGTAAAACCAGTTAACGATCCACATGGTAAGTTAGAGATTTAGAAAGGCAATAAGTTAGCGAACAATTGGCGCCAACACAACGCTAACTGTTATATCAGTCAGGGGGAGGAGAAACAAGAGGTCACGTGAAAGAGAAACCAGAGGGGGGAGGGAAGGAGCAGGAGAAAAAGCTGGGCAAGGGTAAACTCAGTTTTGAGTTGACTGATGTCGAGTTTACCACACAGCTGTTAGGTGGTTGTTAGGTTAAAGGAACGCACGTAAGGTTGTAACTGCCACCTAAACATGAAATTGGACATTGCAAAAACGTTCCAAGCTAGGAGCGATCGTGTTAAAGGCATTGATGTCCATCCTTCCGAGCCCTGGATACTAACGACACTTTATAGTGGAAGGGTTCAAATCTGGAATTACGATACTCAGACTGTAGTCAAGACTTTAGATGTATCTCAACTGCCAGTACGATGCGGAAAATTTATTGCTCGCAAGAACTGGATTGTAGTTGGATCGGATGATTTTCACATTCGAGTGTTCAATTATAATACTGGAGAAAAAGTCACGCAATTCGAAGGACATCCAGATTATATTCGTTGTCTAGCAGTCCATCCTACGCAGCCGTTCTTATTATCAGGAGCTGACGATATGACCATTAGATTATGGAATTGGGAGCAAGGATGGAAAAATACTCGGGTTTTTGAGGGCCATACTCATTATATCATGTATTTGGCCTTCAATCCCAAGGATACTAATACATTTGCATCAGCATGTTTGGACAGAACTGTGAAGATTTGGTCATTGGGATCTTCGTCACCCAATTTTACTATTGAAGTTCATGAAACCAAAGGTGCCAATTTCGTGGAATACTACCCGCATGCTGATAAGCCGTATATTGTGACGTGCTCAGATGATCGTACTGTCAAAGTATGGGACTACCAGACCAAAAGCTGTGTAGCGACCATGGCGGAACATAGCCACAACGTGTCGTTCGCAATTTTTCATCCTCAGATGCCTTTGATCATCTCAGGATCAGAGGATTCTACTGTCAAAGTGTGGAATGCCAATACCTATCGATTGGAACAGAGTATTAACTACGGATTGGAGCGTGTCTGGTGTGCAGCTACACGGAAGGATTCTAACCTTGTATCGATAGGATTTGATGCAGGTGTTATAACTGTTCAACTTGGAAAGGACGAACCTGCTATTTCAATGGATAGAAATGGACGAACAGTATGGGGTAAACATTCGGAGATTCAAAGCGGAGTCATTAGAGTTAACAACAAGACGTTTACTGATGGACAGATAGTGAGTCTTGAGCCATCGAACAAAGAACCTGTTCAAGTGCCCGTCTTTCTGTCTCAGGTCGTACACTCTCCGGACGGTAGATTCGTCGCGGCTGCTGGAGACGGCGAATACATGATCTACACTGCCTTGAAACTTAACCAAATGACATACGGAAGCGGAGTAGACTTTGTTTGGGCTTCGACATCACGAGAATATGCTGTTCGAGACGCCGCTGGGTCTGTGCGAGTGTACCGCAAAAAAGGTGTAGAAAAGTTCGAGGATCGTGGCAGCGACTTCGTCGTTATTCCCTTTACTGCAACCAAGCTCCATGGAGGAGCTCTACTTGGAGTGCAAAGCAATGAATTTGTTGCCTTTTATGACTGGGAGTCCGGAGCATTGGTTCGACGAATCGATATTGATAACGCGACACACGTGATCTGGTCGGACTCTGGGGATCTTGTGGCTATCGCTGGAGAGGAGACATTTTACGTATTGCGATTCGACCGAGATGCACTTGTTAACTGGGAAGGGGAAGAAGGAGAATGCGAGGAAGTGTTCGAACTGGTAACGGAGGTTAGCGACAGTGTGAAGACTGGGAAATGGGCCGGTGACTGTTTCGTATATACCACCTCAAACAGGTTGCATTACCTAGTAGGAACTGAGACTTATACGCTTTCACACTTTGATCGCCAAATGTATGTGCTGGGATATGTGGGCAACAGTGGAGCGGTATTTGTATGCGACAAGGATTTGACTATCATGGCGTATAAATTGAGTCTTGATGTAGTGACATATCAGACGCTTGTTCTTCGGGGAGACATGGATGCAGCCGCTGAGCTATTGCCCAAGATCCATGAATCCGAGCTAACAAAATTGGCCAGATTCTTAGAGGCTCAAGGGTATCTAGAACTTGCTCTAGATCTGACCCGAGACACGGAACATGAATTTGAGCTGGCACTAAGTCTAAATAGATTAGACATTGCGGAGAAAATTGCTAATGACGATAGCAAATGGAAGCGCCTGGGTGACAAGGCATTGGAACAATGGAATGTTGAACTCGCGCAGGCCAGTTTCGTTAAAGCAGAGGATCTTGAATCATTATTATTAATACATACATCTACTGGAGACAAGGCATCACTTAAGGAATTAGCTCAACAAGCTATAAAGGTTGGCAAATACAATTTGGCATTTAATGCCCTATGGTACGTGGACGACATTGAAGGGTGTATTAAATTATTGGATCAGACAAATAGAAATGCGCTAGCTGCATTGTTGGCTGCGACGTATGGGCTTCCTGTTGAAACTAGCGTGAAGAAGTGGAAGGAATGGCTCATTAGTACCGGAAGACAAAAGATTGCTGCCTCATTGAGTGACGAGCCAGCAGAGGTGGCAGATATCTAGTTGTTGTTATATAATATGATAATGTGAAGGATTTATTTATAAATGAATGACAGAAGAAAATACGAAAAACATAAATGTGAAACCGAATAAATAGCTATCAAGAATCCTCGGCATGTTGTGCGCCCGGCATCAAGAATGGGCTAACCTTGAAGTAACAGGATTCTTGGGAAGCCAGGCCTTCGAAAGCCATGTACCATCCGAAAGCAGCAGTGGCGATCGAGAAGCCGCCAGCAATTTTATGAAGAATAATAGTCATAGACAGGTATCCGATCGAAC
This sequence comes from Crinitomyces ghanaensis, assembly GCA_030581755.1. NCBI lineage: Eukaryota > Fungi > Ascomycota > Dipodascomycetes > Dipodascales > Trichomonascaceae > Crinitomyces > Crinitomyces ghanaensis. The sequence goes on from JAKTVX010000046.1 coordinate 43,645, forward strand.
CCAACAAGAACGATAGGGTGATCGAGCAGAACATGAGGAATAGAGGCCACGAAGACCGGATAGTCACGACGGTGACTAAGAAGGAAAAAATAAACCAGCCTATCAAATACAAGCCTAGGGCGTCGGCATACGTACTTGGACTGTCAGCATAAGCTTCTCCAATTCCAAATGAGTCGGTGTGGAGAGCCGCGAATGATAGGAAGAACGCACCGTAGGAAGTAAACGTACAACAGGCAAAAGTATTTTCGTGAACAATTTCCCATATGCCCACAAGGACTTGAACCATGCCTCCGTAGAACCAAGCAGGGCCAACTATTATGTTAGGAATTGTCACGCCTTTTGCCTGAACGTCGATTAAGCCTAGTACGAAGACTGTGAGTGAGAGTGCACATAGTCCTAAGACCGAGGAATTTGCGAATTTTCGGCTGGGGGCCTCGTGCAATTGGTTACTAAAACTAGCGCCAACTGCCTCCATAAGTTCATGCCTTAGGAGTCGGGTGTCGCCAATATGGATGTATTCCCCGTTTTTACCAGAAGTCATGATTTTGGTAATGGGGGCTTTAACTGTTTCCATACCATAGGCTTCAACGTCTTTGTCGCATGATGGCATGATTAATAGTTTTATGGAGCAAGACGAAGGACAATCTCAACTGAGATAGGACAGAAGGCTTGATTTTTCAACAGAGAAAACAACAAGGAAAAGACAGATCACTTTTGCATCGTATTTGTGGGCCATTTCCGATGTAAATGACCAAATATTTCATTTCCCGATCAGGCTGATGGCCATGTCTAACCCGGTTTAACACTAGTTGGGTCAAATTGGGGCACATTGCCGAGAACCGCCAGATGGAATCCAGATGTAGTCGGGGTACTTCGAGCACGCTCACTAAAATCACTTGAAAAAAATTGGAGAGAAAAAAACAATGTATTCAGAGGGAAAGTGTTCGCTTCCTGAAAGTAAATAGGTGACAGGCTCCAAAGCACATTTCTAACAGTACAGGCGTAAATGGGCACGATACGCTATTTTAGCCTCACGAAAATGCGAATCTTCTTCTTTAACTTTATAAACCGTATCTGCCGTCCGTCCGAGTACTAGTACTAGTATACTAGTGAACTGTAGATTTCAGTTGCGCCAACCGGATTGAACTAGCAGACGACGGCCCAGTTAGATGCAGCTACGGAATAACTTAATGCGACAAGCTGTATGAACGGAGAGAACAAGTTTAGATGAAATCCACGCTTTATTTGTTTTTTCGGGCGTCAATTGAATGCCTAGCGAAGAAACGTTCCAGTAGCTCTTCGCAATGGTTGAACCGTCAATTGCGAGATGCATATGCGCGTCAGGCCAAGAGCGACAATTATAGATCAAGAGCCGCGTTTAAGCTGATAGAGCTTGATAAAAAATATCGATTGTTTCGTCCTGACATGACAGTTGTGGATCTGGTATGATATGATGGGTTATATTTATTATTGTTATTATTTGCGATGGAGCTTGAAATAGATGGGATCTAACAAGGGATTTGCACCAGGATCTTGGACTCAGGTTGCGGTTGAAAGAACGCGTCCCAAAGGTAAAGTGGTTGGTGTGGATCTGTTATTCTGCCCTCCGCCCAAAGGAGCGTGTTCGGTCCAAGGAAACTTCCTCAGTAAAGGAGTTCAGGATCAGGTGAAACGGCTGCTAGCTGATGCGGAATTGGGACGACCGATAACTGAGCGTCCAATATATTTAGACAAGGTTGAGGCCGGCAACGACAACAACACGAAGGAGACTAACAGGAGCGACAATGTAACTGCATCTAATAATATTAATGAGATAGACGAGTCCTATATAGACCGTGAAAGACATGCGTCTGCGAAGGAGAACTCTGGTGGTGCTGGTCCCCAGAAGAACAGTGATCGTGAGTATAATGTGGACTTAGTCCTGAGTGATATGTGTGTACCTTTACCCCAGGAATCTGGATTTTGGTTGAATAGTATTAACGAATCTTACAGGATGGCCAATACCTCTGGGATTGAAGCTCGAGATCATGCTCAAAGTATAGATTTATGTGATGCCGCGTTAGTTTTTGCAATTGACACCCTGAAACCTAGTGGGAATTTTCTCTGCAAATTTTATACAGGAAGCGAGGACAAGTACTTAGAACAGCGGTTAAAAAAGGCATTTCAAGTAGTCCGTCGAGAAAAACCGGATGCGTCGAGAAAAGAGTCAAAGGAGATGTATTTCGTGGCCCTAAAGAAGAGGCCTGGAATAACATTTGAATCAGTGTTTTTAAATTAGAAAGGTGTATTGACATTGGCGCGCATTTTGAAGGTGTCATTATGCCGACCACTCGATGCATTCCATGTTTAGCCGGAACTCTTGACCATTGCACGAGCCAGACGAATGGCGCCGGCAGTCATTCGGTCTTTATAACTAACATGAAAGTTGTCATTCGGTTTTAAAACAATTTTTATATAGATCTAGATTTTTTGTAGAGCTTTTCTTTTTCCCTGATCAATCTATAAATATTTGACTTCGTTCGAGATGAACAATTCTCGTAAAGATAAGATAAGGGTAAGGTTAATTGTCATGTGACAGGAATGGCAAAAAACTTATATCACGTGAATTCTCTGCAACACTTGCCTAATAGGGAAATGACAGTCACGGCTAACATGCTAAGAAAATTTCCAAATGGTCGCACAACCATATTCATCAACCGTTACGGATTGACCAACTGAAGTTTTACAGCTTGGGAGACTAGAACAATGTCGAAAATTACCGTCAGCGGAGTTCGAGGAAACGTCCAACAATTGTTGGAGGCCTCTCAAAAGAAGAAGAGAAACTTCTTGGAGACTATTGAGCTCCAAGTTGGTCTCAAGAACTACGATCCTCAAAGAGACAAGCGTTTCTCTGGAACCATCAAGCTTCCTCAAGTTCCTCGTCCTAACATGACCATCTGTGTCTTTGGTGATGCTGTTGACTGTGACCGTGCTAAGTCACTCGCCGTTGACGCTATGTCCGTTGAAGATCTTAAGAAGCTTAACAAGAACAAGAAGTTGATTAAGAAGCTCGCCAAGAAGTACAACGCCTTCGTTGCTTCTGAAGTTCTTATCAAGCAAGTTCCTCGTTTGTTGGGACCTCAACTCTCCAAGGTTGGTAAGTTCCCCACCCCCGTTTCTCACAACGAAGATCTTGGAAGCAAGATCAACGAGGTCAAGTCCACTGTTAAGTTCCAACTTAAGAAGGTTCTTTGCTTGGCTGTTGCCGTCGGTAACGTTGAGATGGAGGAGGACGCTATTGTTTCTCAAATCATGATTGCCGCCAACTTTTTGGTTTCTTTGCTCAAGAAGCACTGGCAAAACGTTGGATCTTTGGTTATCAAGTCTACCATGGGTCCTCCTTTCAGAATCTACTAAGTATTAAGTATGATAATGAAATAAAATCTTCTTTTTGTTTTTTTTGTTTTTCGTTTCTTTTTCTCCCTGTATAGCGATTTCGTTCCATTTAACCTTTGCCCATATTATTTTTTTCTTCTTCCTATTTTCCCTATTTCTGGATGCGTTGGTTAAGGTTTCTCGTTTTCTCTGTAACCTTCACCTTCTCCTCGCCCAGGCTGGCCGTCGGCTTTGTCCGTGTCACGCGGCTCCAAACTTTATGCATTCCTGCAGTCCTTGTCTTCTTCGGAGGTGTTGCACAAGGCAGAAGGCTACTATCTGTCATTTTAACCAATTGATTAGCAATGTCTGCAGAATCATACCCTCCAATGTCATCATGTACTGACATTATGTCAATTTCTGCTGAACAGGCGTTGTATTATTTCCATCAATCCTTAGTCAGTCTTATATCGTTACGGGAGAGTATAACAAAAAGGAAACAACTGTGTCCGGAATCCCCATTGTACGCGGATAAACAATTTAATGAGGCCGGATGTCATGGATCTGAGTACCGGCAATTATCCGATGGGAAAATAAGTAAAAACGAAAATGATGCCAGTAGTGGCGGCGAAAGCGGCCAAGATGGAAGTGAATGCGATGGCTTCCCCGCTGCCGATGGGGCAAAATCTGAGCCTTTAGACCTGACGGGCATTTCTCCTCTAGTTATAACAACGAAGCAACTACCAACGAAGGACGGTCAAAAAGACGAAAGCAAAGACGATAAGGCACGGAAAAACGCCCTTCTATTAAGTGAGGCGGCGGAGGTGGCAGCAATTGTTCTTGAAGCGGCCAGAGGGACCATGATGACCGATAGGAATGGAAAGATTCTGGATCCTGCCAGTATTCATAGAAGTAGTCCTGGTGATAGCCGGCAAGCTTCAGCGAGCCCATCGAATACGTATCTTGAGACTCCGGTAGATGACCATTTGGCTGAGGAACAGCGCTATGCTATTGCGCGAAGATTTTGGTCAAAGACTGCGCCGGAGATTACTATCTGGAAATATTTGCAACGATTGCATAAATATTGTCCCACTTCTGCCGCTGTATATTTAGCTGCAGGAGTATATATTTATCGGCTTTGCATTATTCTTCAAATGATTCCGCTAACTGAACTGAGCGTCCACAGACTTGTTCTGGCGTCGATTCGGGTTGCCTGTAAGAACTTGGAAGATGCAGTTCATCCTCAAGCGAGGTATGCCACCGCAGCTGGAGTGTCAATTACTGATTTGTATCGACTAGAGATTGCTCTGTTGTTTATTTTGGATTTTGACATCAAGGTCGATGCGCAATCGTTGCGTACAGCGCTTGTCACTTGGGCTGAAGTACAAGTTCAATCCAATAGACTGGCAATGTCTGACTTGCCGCAAACTCCAGAGAGTGTTACCTGACAGAGACGGACATCTGAATTTATTTACGAAGAGATGAAACACACGCATGCGAATAAACGAATACTCAAAATAAGACAAAGAAAAAAAGAAGAGAAAAGAGAATACAAGCGAACTAACTGACTAACTGCAATATATATTTATGAATGAAAGAGACTATATTATATTAAATAAATAGCATATGCATTTCATTGAATGCACGGACCACCTGATCTTATGCATTATGCCAAACTACTGGTTAGCGGAGCGGCTTCTCTCTAGTTACTGCCATGTACATATGGGCGCTAATCTGGTTATGGCCGGCCTACGCTACCTGGTTCTTTAAAGAAGACAAAGCCTGTGATCCACGAGAAGAACATGTACTGGTGCCATACACTGGATTCAGTATTCAGCGACAATACACTTTAACCATTCCTCCATTGCATCACATTCGATTAACTCACTGCGATCATGGTCACGTAGATATGGAAGCGTTTAGTTTGGCTGAGAGAGGCAAAGACATGATGTGGGCGACAAACTTCTGCGTTAATACAAAGCTTTGCTATCGAGCTGTTCGCCGAAAGAAATATGCTTTGCGCGAACTTAGTTTATATATCCCACATGTAGTGGTCGGAGGGCTATTTCTATGTCCAGGATACAACGTCAGTTGCACCAATGAGAACGCGAGACCTATTCTACCGCTTCTTGCCGATAGAATTTCGCAACAGTGGTTTGAAGTTCCGCGACTGCAGCGCATTGTACAACGAATTCCATACTTTTATACTCCTGATTTCTTGGATCCTAGGTACCCGTGGCGACAGGATAGAGGCGGAGAGGAATGGGCGCAGTCGCTAGACGTCAATGAAGAATATATTTTTACAGCACGAGAGCAGATTATGATATCTCACTTGGTAAGCATGGCATTGCATTTTCTCAAAAATATGCTTACGCTTGATGGAAAATACATAATCTGGGAAACCGATTTAGTCTACGACGATTTGGCCAGAGATGCGAAAGAAGGGAGCCCATCTAAGGTCCTTGCAGTATTGGATAAAATTCAACAGGGGCTATCAAGTATTGGGCGGCCCGATCTTGCCAATCATATGAAACAGTTGTTGGCGGAGTTAGATGAGTCCATAGAGGAGCCGAACGGCATTATTCATGGAGCAAGTGTCAAATATCAAGACATTGAAGAGTAAGAGGAACACAAAAACCGAAACAAGAGAGAAATAGAAAAAAGAAAACCGTGCTATTCAACTATCTCCTAAACAAGGAAACGCAAAAACAAAATCAATGGCTAGGCGCGTAAAATGGAGAGTCAAAATAAGGCACTAATACCGTTAGATATTAAGTTCAGTTCTTATTTGTTTTTTGGTTTCTACATGCACGTAAGGTTCAACGGTTTGAGTGCTATAATTAGCAGACCAGCCTTACTTTTTTTTGCGTTTGACCATACGAGCTAGCCATTCGGAGTTTCGCGTTGAATGATGGTTGGCTGGTTCAAACAATAGGCTTGCCCAATGTGGTTAGCGCGAGCTGTTAATTTTTTTTTTTTAATACATGTTTCAAATGCTAAAGTTTAGCGACTACGTTAGATCCCGTTCATTTCAAAGTTGATGATCCCCTGCAGAATTCCAAAGCCTGCATAGATAATTTAACAGACATGGGGAAATGCGCCCTCCATTCCGACCCCATTGATGCAAATTCTTTTGCGAAATAAAGAACGCAACACTATGCAATGTGCGGTATTGCCTTGCATATTTTAGTTGTTCTTTTTCCGTATTACTCAGCCACAAACTCCGATAACTTTTAAACATGTGAAACATGTCAAAAAATAGATAACGTCTACGCCGGGTAAATTTAATCGTTTTTTGGGCGTCCTGCATTTATAGTAGCGTTAATGCAAGGCTCTTGACAGAGGATAGCATTTTTGTGTTTTAAGCAGCAGATTGTATCACTAGCGTGAATTTTTCCGACGCATTATTGCACCAAGCAATATTTTTGATTTTTGGTGAATCTATTCCCTTGTTTAATCGAAGAGGCTGATTTAATTTTTTTATTTCTTTTTATCCGAGTTTGTGCGTGTCTCCCTGTCTCTGTGTGTTTGTGTGTGCATATGCCCAGTTGCTGAACAACCGAAATTAAGCAACCAAGTTTGGCCAGACCCAGCCATTTAATTGACATCGCCCTTTTGTTATTTTATTATATACACTGATCACCACTTCCATTCGTTTATACTAAGATCAGGCCAAAAAAATGTTACACTTTTTGTCAAATTTAGGGCTGTTGAAATTAATATGTATAGCGCTCTTCAGTTCAGTAGCGACTGCTGACCGCGTACTTAAAGCGACCTCGCTTGTTACGTGTATGGAAAACTCGGCCTTGTCTGCATCCACATTCGATGTAGTTTTTACTCCGGATAACAGGACCGTCACATATGATGTATCGGCTACTGTAGAAATCGACGGAAATGTTACGGCTTTGGTTACGGTCTATGCTTATGGAATCAAGGTCATCCAAGAAACACTAAATCCGTGCAAAATGAATCTGGAACAATTATGTCCGCTAAGTCCGGGACAAGTTGATATCGAGAGTCACTCGACGTTGGACGCTTCTGTGGTCAATGACATTCCTGGTGTAGCCTACACTGTTCCAGATATCGACGCTGATGTATACGTCATTGTTCTTGACGATAATAATAAGATGCAAGCCTGTATTCAGGCTTCATTTGCAAATTCCAAAACAGTCAACCACACTGCAATTAAATGGGTTACAGCCGTAATTGCAGGAATTGGATTGTTGACATCAGCAATCCTGTCCATGTGGGGCAACTCATACACCGCCGCGCACATTGCGACAAATGCACTTTCTTTGTTCACCTACTTTCAATCTGTGGTGATTGTGTCCATGGAAGCCGTAGTCAAAATTCCTCCGATTGCAGCGGCTTGGTCGGAAAATTTCGCATGGTCCGTGGGTCTTATTAGAGTGACCTTCATGCAGAAGATATTCCGATGGTATGTGCAAGCAACCGGTGGAAATCCGACTACTTATCTGTCTTATCACACCATTTCTGTGTTAGTGCAAAAGAGAGCACAGATTCTTCATCCAAGAGTAAGAGACTACTTAGCGAGTCGCACAGCCAAGATTGGCAGCAAGATATCCGATGCTCTAATGGGTACGGCCAGAGTCATTGAATCGACGATAAATCCCGACGGTACGTTAGGTAATTTCGTTCCTGATAATGGAGGAACTAAATTTTTTCACAATCCTAATGATCCCATGCCTGCCAAGATTCTAAAGGAGTTTTTCGAGGAGAATCCGCAATTTGTGAAGCCGCTCAGTGTTGTTTCTAGTGGCGGAGGTGCTGTTCAAGCGGTGGCGGAGAAATATCCACCTGCCCATCCCTACAATGGACGAATTTCAAGCCTAATTATGGAGCAATCCCAGAAATTTGCCGGGCTATTTCGCCGGGTCAACCTTAACGACATCTTGGATGAAGAGGCGCATAGCTCGTCAACATTGGTTGTTTTAAGAGGAATCAAGCGGGTGGGATATATGGCTAATATTGAAGTCACTTCTATTGTATTGACAGGATTTACATTTTTTGTCCTGATTTGCCTCGCCATTACGATTGTATTTGGGCTAGTCAGATTGGCATCTATGTTTATGTTTAAGAAGAGATTGCAGTACTACAAGACTAACTGGCTCACTCTTCTTAAAGGCACCATGTTGCGAATGGTGTTTATTGGATTCCCTCAACTTCTGATTTGGTCATTTTGGGAATTTATTGAACGGGATTCTGCGGCTGTGATTATTCTAGCAGTGTTCTTCTTGATCCTCTCGCTGGGAATCATGGCTTGGAATACATTCAAAATGTTCAGTATTGGCCGACGCTCTTTAGCAGAGTACCAAACTCCTGCTTATATGTTATATTCAGATCCTCGTGTTATCTCGAAATATGGATTTTTGTACACACAGTTTTCAGCAAGTCACTATGTGTTTATTGTGCCCATTCTCGTGTATATTTTTGTCAAGGCATGTTTTATTTCGTTCGCCCAAGGATCTGGTAAAACGCAGAGCCTTGCGCTGTTTATTATTGAACTGGCAATGTTAGTTCTTATCTGTTGGAAACGACCATATATGGACAAAATGACGAATATTATGAGCATTGTGACATGTGTGGTGATGACTCTCAACGCCTTCTTCTTTATGTTCTATTCACAATTATTTGGCCAACCACAGGCTGTGGCCTCTATCATGGGAATTATCTTTTTCGTTTTGAATGCCGCATTTTCATTGATTCTGTTGTTATTCACACTGTTCACTTGCACAATGGTGCTGATAGTGAAGAATCCTGATTCAAGGTATAAGCCTGCCAAAGATGATCGGGCATCATTCATTCAGGATCCTGGTAATAATACTTCAGGAGTTCTTGGAGAGTTTACCGCCTTGGGAGAGGCAGCCAAGGCTGACCACGATGATTCAATGTTACTATCTAATGGACCGGCGTCCTCGTTTGAAGAGGAGAGCGGTAGTAACCGGGATTCTAATCCATTTAACAATGAGAAGCGTGAGTCAGGATATGACAGTGTCATTGCGGAATCAATTGACAGTATGAATCGATCAACCACTATGGCGGAACACAGCCCTGAATTTAAGGAAAGATGGTAAATTTAACAAAGCAACAAAAACACAATCCAGGCAAATAGCAACGTATTGACATATTTCACTTATTATATAACCACATAAATAAATACATACATAATAATATATATATTAAATCTAATGTAAGTTTAGCACTTTTTTGAACCAGTTGAATTGGATGGATCAAGCCAAAAACTTGGCGGAAATCTTAGCAATTATATGCATGGCAACAACAGAGAAAATAAAGCCAAGGGCCATAACCATGACTACTAATGGATCAACTCGGAATCCAGACGCCTCTTCAGTATACAACTTGAGCAAGGTATTGGTAGAGCCTCCTGCACCGGCAGATCGGGTTGATGCGGGCCTTTCATTAGCTTGGGCACTTTGACGGTTCTGAGCTCGCTGACGAGTGATAGCTGACCGTGGTCCACCAGGAACTGCTGTTGAAGACATTGTGTGTGAATGGGTTAGTGTTGATGAGGTGCCACGAGCCGTACGTGGTCAGTATATGCGTATAGGGAGGATTATTTTTCAGGGGACGGTACAGTTATTCAAGGATAAGAAGGGATGGGATAATATAGTTAAGGTTTACGAAGGTTTACCAAGGTTAGGGGTCCGACTTCTTTTTGAGAAACAAATGGGCCAGTGTCGGGGCAGGGGTTTCCGTACAAGTAACTCTGTGTGTTATTTTAGATTACAGTAAGGTAGTTTCGTATTCTGGAAACGCAGGGTGAGACAGGATCTGACACAATTCAATTATTTCAAAGACGCTTTTAAGGATACAGTTACAGATAATCTAAGAATATTAATTAATTTTTTTTTCTGCATGATGTCAGGGTCAATATTGACCTCGTAGAAAAAAAGAAAAACAAACAAAAGCATGGAGATATCTTCTAAAACTTTCTTTTTATTAATTTTGATGCGGCAAATACAGTCTGGCATTTACCCCTGAGTAGGAACCAGTCCTTGTTTAGAAACACCCATGTTATTAAATTCCTGGCACGTTTCTTCAAATGCGTGCAAAGCACCAGATATTTCTTTTGTAAGACTTCTTTCTGCCAGCCTTGCTGGCTGGCAACCAAATGTGGGGAACATTTGACCAGCCGCTAAAGGTTAAGGTACCATTGTATGTATGCCTGATCAGGGGAATGCGTCGGTCCTCTTTCTACAACAATAAGCTTCAATGTCGTCAGATATCTCTTGTTGATTGTATATATATACCTCAAAAAAAAAAAAAAAAAGACAAAAAGAAAACGGTGACGTGGTAGTCTATATTGTAAAAAATGAGATTAATGCTTTTTTGTCTTAATTTTCCTACTCTCTAAATCGTGACAGTTCAATTGGATAGCAGTTGCTGTCAGGCACGTTTTATTTTTCTTTCATCACTGTAGTATTATATAGGCTATCCAAATGACTACCCCCTGGGTAGAAAAAAAATGGCTGTAAAGTAAGATGGCCGCAGCTGCCTAAAAGGGCAGGATTCCGAGAAAAAGAAACTCTAAAGACCACGAAACAGTTTAATACAAGCACAAGCTGCATATATATATATAGTAAGTGCAACGACTTTTTAGTTGACTCTCCTGAGGATTGCATTTAATTTCGAATAATTTTTTTTTATTCATTTCCAATTAGCAGAGAACATCAAACACAATGAAGGGAGTTATATTAGTCGGAGGATATGGAACTCGACTTCGTCCATTGACATTGACAGTACCCAAGCCGTTAGTAGAATTTGGCAACAAGCCTATGATTCTTCATCAAGTTGAATCACTTGCCAATGCCGGAGTAACTGATATTGTTTTGGCTGTTAATTATCGACCTGATGTTATGGTGGCTACGCTTAAACAGTACGAAGAGAAATACGGAGTTAAAATTACATTTTCGGTTGAGACTGAACCGTTAGGAACTGCAGGACCTCTTAAGTTGGCCGAGGAAGTTTTGAAGAAGGACGATTCGCCATTTTTCGTCTTGAACTCAGACATCATCTGTGACTATCCATTTAAGGAGTTGGCCGAGTTTCACAAGAGCCACGGCGGAGAGGGAACTATTGTAGCTACTAAGGTCGAAGAGCCTTCGAAATACGGCGTTATCGTACACAAAGGGGGTGCTGGAAGCTCTAGTTCCCAGATTGATCGATTTGTTGAAAAGCCAGTAGAGTTTGTCGGAAATCGTATTAATGCGGGTATTTATATTCTTAATCCTTCGGTGATCGACATCATTGAATTAAGACCTACTTCAATTGAGAAGGAGACTTTCCCTGCCTTGGCCAGCAAGGGAACTCTTCATTCGTTTGATCTGGAAGGATACTGGATGGACGTTGGACAACCCAAGGATTTCTTATCTGGCACATATTTGTACCTCACCTCTGTCGCCAAGAAGAACCCCGAATTACTGGCCAATACCAGCAAGAATCCAAATTTCGTCGGAAACGTTCTCGTTGACCCGACCGCACAAGTTTCGCCCGAGGCCAAGATTGGACCTAACGTGGTGATCGGGCCAAACACTGTAATTGGCGCTGGCGCAAGATTGTCAAAATCAGTCATTTTGGCCAACGCGGTTATCAAACCTCATGCATACGTGAAGAACTCCATCATTGGTTGGAACTCTAAGGTGGGTAAATGGGCCCGTGTAGAGAATGTGTCCGTGCTGGGCGACGACGTCGAGATCAAAGATGAGATTTATGTCAACGGTGGAAGAGTGCTCCCCCACAAGACGATTGCTGGCAATGTTGAGAAGCCTGAAATTATCATGTAAATACAACAAAACCAAGCAAGCAAGCAAACAAGAGTATATACAAAAACAGAGAGAGCATCTCATACAGGATAACATGATTTACAACCAATACGTAATATATAGCTAGATAGTCAAGGCATTTGTTTTTCTTTTCTTTATTTACCTGTTCCTTTGTTTGTTTAGACTGTATTACTCGATTAGGTAGCGGTTAGATTTGCTCCACCAATGTTTTTTCTTCTCGACTACTACAGGTTTGTCTTTGTTCCACCAATGCCTTCTCTCAATCTTTACAGTGTGAGGTTTCTTTTTAGATCCGAATCCATGTCGTTTAATGGTTTTGGCTTTCGGCGGCGGACCAGCCCCGGGCTCAGGGCCCAGAGCTTGTCTCTCAGCTATTCTCTGTTGCTTACTTCGAGCCCACCAGTTTGGCTGGTACGTATCAGTGGTTTCCGATCCCACATAGGGTTGGCTGGCATAACGCTTCTTGTGTCCAAACACCATGATGAATTATATAGCACAATAGATAAAAGTCAATTAAAATTAAACGAAAATCAGTATCTTTTAATCCTTAAAAATGAACTATTTAAAATAACTCAATATAACAATAGGACTGAGATGGTAGGCGAAGTAGCAAAGCCGATGACGTCACGGTTAACGGTCATGGGGCTGATATCTATATGCACGCAACCGATTTGATGCCAGCAACGAAAAAAACACGCTGAATTTATGTCTAGAAAATGATATTTAGCAATTGCTTTTTATAGAGCGTAGAAATCAGTCTAAGTACGTAATATCATTAAATCTAGATATGAGTGGTGACGTCGTGGGATGACCACTGGTAGCTTGAATGGTGCGGCACCTAAATCACGTACGCGAGAGCTGGTTATTGCATGGCGCCGGCGCATATTCATTTTAAGCTGCCTAGTAACAAGTAACATGGAGCACTTGTTCTTGAGTTATTTTGCAGAATTTACCTTTTCCTTTGGCTTTTCTTAGCTGTTCCCCCTCCACCGGCGGCTCCTCCAGTTCCTCCTTCAGCAGCTGTACGTACTTCGCGCAAAACGTCATTCATTAGAGATGTCATTTTAGCTGAAGGATTAGTCACTATGCTGGTCTTTGGTACAGTCCACCCTCCAGTTGTCGGCTTGTAGATGACTTGTTAGTTGTTTAATCAATTATCATGAGATGATCTAAAACAAACTTACCAGCTTTACCAGCCTGTGCGCTCTTTACAGCAGTATCATAATTTTTCTGCAAATACTGGGAGACATCATCAGAGTTGAATCCATTCACCGATGTGTGTTTCATTGTCATTGTTACAAGGTAACTCGTGGAAGATAGAAACCTCCGGGAAGATGATTTGTAACTTTAACTTAAAGTTAACCTATTTAATTCTTAACCTTAAGTTTTAATCTGCAAGCCCGCAATTGGGAAGACGAAAAACGTCTTATCACGAAGGTTTTTTCCCCTGGAGTACTGTTATGTTGAATTGATAGAATTTTATTAAGAGGAGTTTTTGTTCAATTAATATAATTAATTACTGTTAAATGATGGAGATTCCAGGATACTATTACGATGAGAATCAGAAGAGATATTTCAAGATTTTATCCTCGGGCTTGGCAGCCGGGTCGAGCTCATCAAAATATTCCATAAGCGCCTTGGCTTCGAAGAAAATTGAACAGCAATCAAAGGAAAATGTACCTGATGTGAGACAAACATTTACGCGATCTTCTTATGTGAATCGTTCACGGTTTGGCCGAACTAGGTCTCAGCACCCTCAGCATGGTAACCAAACCGCAGAGAATACCCAGGTCAATTCGTTCTTCCTCTGCAGATCTTGGAGCATCCCTTCATATGTTAACCAAGTCAAGACAGAGAAGGGAAAGCTCTTTTTGGGGTGTCCTCATAGTGAGACTATCAGGCATCCCACTGTTGTCCGGTTAGATAACTTCCTTGAAAACGAAGACGATAGAATTCTTTTGAATGGTGTATTTGCTACTTCTAGTACGATCACGGACCTGGTGCTCAATGATCTGGGAGACGCCATAGTATGCTCCATTGACGAGGACCCAGACAAACAGGGCTTTCAGCTCGTGTTGAATAATAACAATAATAATAATAATTTATACGGGAAGATGCGGGAATTTTCTAGCTGCTGCGCTATGGCGCGGCAGAAAAGAATAGCTATGGTGGGCATTGGAAGCAGTTTACAAAGTTTTCGATATGACAACGAGTCGGTAAGCCATGTGCGGACATTCAATTTGCGGTCAGATGTGTTTGCTATCGATTTTCTAGATCATGCTCGTGGGGATTTGGCACTGATAGGGCTACGAAATGGTAGACTTCAGCTAATTGATGCCAGACAGTCTTTCGAGTTGAGAGCCCTAGAGAAGTTCAACCACGGAAGTTCAGTCACGGGTATTAAGTGTGTCCAGAATGGGTTGTGTGTTGTTACTGGACTCCAAGATAAAATGTCTCTATATGACTTGCGGATGATAAGAGAATACCATGAGCATGACCGGGTTGCGGGCCAGAGATCCCAATTTTCGGATCCGCTCCTTAGCTACAAAGGATATAAAAACCAGACTACTCGCTGGCATGGGCTAGCAGCTACATCATCGAGTGTCGCAGTGGCTAACAACGATAAATCAATAGAAGTATATGAAATACTCAGTGGTCACAGCATTACTAGTAAAAGTATGTTGGATCATGCATCGCAGAGGCCAGGAGTGGTTACCTGTCTTGACTTCATACAAGACGACACTGATAGAGCGCTCGGATTACTTGCAGTATGTGAAACAGGCCTGTTGGAGTATTGGACAGGCTGATTATAATACAAAAACAAAAGTAAATCATAATTCGTTATCTATTATTGTTATAATAATTAAATACAACTAGTTTTTCTCACCAAGCAAGAAAGCCTTAGCCTTAAGAACTTCACCTTCAGATCCAAGCCAAATTCCAGATCTTTCGTGGATCTCAGTGGGAACAAGGTCAAGGATTCTTTCACCCTTATCATTAATGGCCAAACCTCCGGCTTGCTCAATAACCATGGCCATGGGGAATCCTTCATACAACAATCTCAGCTTTCCTTTCTTGGACTTCTTATCAGCAGGATATGCAAAGATTCCTCCGTACAAGATAGTTCGATGGACATCAGCTACCATTGAGCCGATGTATCTTGCGGAATAAGGTTTCGAACCGTCAGTAGGGTTCTTAAGAGTGTCGAAGTAACTCTTCACATTATCATCCCAATATGCGGTGTTTCCTTCGTTAACTGAATAGATTCCTCTGGTCTTGGGAAGTTTTAAGTTCGGATGAGTTAAAATAAATTCTCCTAAAGACTGATCCATGGTAAATCCATTGCATCCATCTCCAGTGGTTAAAACAAGGTTAGTAGAAGCTCCGTACATGGTGTAACCAGCAGCTACTAATTCTTTACCACTTCTGAGTACATCTCTGATAGAGCCATGGGAATCGTCCAATAGTCGGTAAACTCCAAAAATAGTTCCTACAGATACACCAGCATCAAGGTTTGAAGATCCATCAATAGGATCACAAACTACTGCATATCTTCCCTCACCAGAAAAGACAATTAAATCTTCCTGTTCCTCGGAAACGAGGACCTTAACTTTTCCGGAAGCCTTCATGGCATTAATAAAGATATCATCACCAATAACATCAAGTTTCTTTTGGTCATCACCGGTCGAGTTTGAGCTTCCCGATAATCCTATGAGGTTGACTAAAGTAGATCTGCGGATATTGTGAGCAATGAATTTGAATGCAAATTGTAAGGAGTTCAGCAAAAGGGTAAAATCTCCACTCGCATGAGCAGCTTTTCCTTGGTTTTGGAGAATGAATCTTGTCAAGGTAACGATATCAGTCTCGACATCAGAATTTGCGTTAGTGGCGCTCATTTTTTTTTTAAGAAAAATATCCTTTCCGTAGTATTATTATTATCAGGAAATTTCAGCTAACGTATAGGTCGTTGTCTTTTTATATTAGAAAATGTGGGGGGTTACTCTATCTCCCGAGTTATTCTCGTGGTTCGGGTCCGAGAAAACAAGGAAAGTGCCTGGGGCAAAAATAGGATATAGTTGCTAGTAAGTGTCTGTAAAGATGTATAAATAGCCAAGAAAATGGCGGATAAAAAAAAATTTTTTTGCTTTATGCTATTGCTAAATCGCAATATATGATCATAATGAATTTGATACGGGCCTATTGCATCACCGGCTTGTGTAAAACGGGGCCCTTTACCCCGGGATTGACAAGGTTAGGCAGATGGGACAACCCGGATAACACTGATACTAACCATATCAGCCGTGCGGAAACCTATCTCGTAATTGTTGACAAACCTTGTCATCCCGAAGACTCGGGCTGGAACCTGGAACCTGGAACCTTAACCTTGTTTCGGCTTGCTGACGTTAACGTTGAGAGTTTAGACTAGGTAATTTCTTGGGTCCACGGCATGCCTGTTTAAGACACGGTAATTAACTGGTGAGGCTGCCTGTTCCTTTTCTTTTTTTTTTCTTTTATTTTTTTTGTTTTTTTAAAAAAAGAATAAACCTTGCCTTTTAGACTTGCACGCCGGAACTCGCTAGAGCCGAACGGCGGCAATATATCGTACAACTGTGCTGCAGGCCATACACGTTATATCGATGGCGAGCACGAATGGCCAAAACAATTCTGCGTTGCAACCGGCAATTGTGCTTAATGGAAATATCAGGGATTACTTCGACAGCCACATAGATCAACGCATGGCCGATTTACAAATCGATAACAGTCATAGTGCAATTCCTGATACTAGTTCAGAGGAGTCTGATTCTGACCCCACGGACAGCGACGGATCTGATGATTACTATTACGAAGGGGAATCTGATAATACGGCATTTATTAGTGAAGACGATGATGAAGAGACTGATAGCGACATAGCCAAAAGCGACAACGAGATTAACAAGCTGTTTCTGAGTGGCGCGGAGGAGGAGCAACTAAAAAAGAAAGAACAAGAGCAACAACAAGAGAAGCGAGAGTCCAACAAGCTAATTCCAGGGACAGCTAAGACTGGACCAATACTGCGACCTGTCAAGAAAAGGAACGATACCCTAGCTATTCTGAAAGCATTAGAGCAAGAGGAAGCCAGACACGGCGGCGGCAATAAGGGTCGGGGACGCCGGCGTACGAAATACGACGAGGAAGAGGAGGAGGAGGAGGATGAAGATGACAAGGCTAAGCGGTCGCTGCTGAGTGACAATACAGCCAGGAACCGCAGCGGGAGACGGAAGTCTGATTATGCCTCTTACAAAAGACGCATCATTCACCCTTACACGGCGTTTGACTTGGCGAATTCTGATTCGCTAGCTGAGATACCTTACACTTCTGACAACGAAGAGGCCAGAGACGCGCGTAGAGCCGCGGAGCTCAAAATGGAAATCAGTCAGATATACTCGAATACAATGACCCGACGGATGTATCGTACGTTGGAGCGTGGAAGTTTAGACGATGCAGATTTAGATTCGATGAAGACATATCTTGTGGCGAGCGACTTATCACCAGAGGCGACGCATGCATTGGAATGGACTATTGGTACTGTGCTGAGAGATGGCAGTTTGCTTGTGGTGGTTTGCTGCTTTGATGAAGACACAAAATTCAGTGATAACACTGCTCCCAATACCAGCAGTGGTAGCAATGGGACCAACGACGAGGCGACTCACGCGGCTAACCGAGGCAGTAATAGTAATGCTAGTAACAGCAATCATAACACATCCGCTGGTAGTGCTTCTAACAAAGACAGGCTGTCATCAGAATCTAGCACAGCGACATCTCCGGAGGAGCAATTAAGGCTTAGAGCAATTGAGAAGCTAACACAACAAACAGAAAAACTTTTGGCCAAAACTAGATTACAGGTGCGCGTGGTTTTCGAAGTACTTCACTGCAAGAATGCCCGGCATATGATTACGGAGATTATAGATCACGTGAGCCCCACGTTGGTGATCGTTGGCTCGCGAGGCCGGTCGGCACTGAAGGGAGTTCTATTAGGATCTTTCTCAAATTATGTGGTGGAAAGAAGCAGCGTTCCTGTGATGGTTGCTAGACAGAAACTACAAAAGGCAAAAAATCGAGATTTGAATGTGCGATTGGCCAATAATCTTCGAGTGCATGGATTGGCCAATGCCCGTATTGATTGATTAGTTGATATTTATTTTAATTGATTATTTTATTTATTTTTAAAACCAAAAAAATAAATATGCCAAAAGAAAACAAAAACAAAAATAATACACTTTTTGTTGTCTACAATTTGCTTTTTTGAGTTCCGGAAAGGCCCACAGATCCGCGAGCCGTACTACCCCACCCTAACTATCGCACATTATCGCGAACTGCCATTATGATGTCTGATGAGACCACTGCTTTGCTGCCTTCAGCGCAGCGGTCTCTGACTCCGGCGACTAGACGATTGGTTTTTGCATTATGTATATTTTGCTGCTTGTCCGGTGCATCCATTACTTTGATCGCTCTTTACACCCCTGCATTGTTATCTGCTGGATATACGGCCACTCAGATAAACGCCATTGCGATCGCCGGTGAAGTTGGTATGTATTTCTCAGCCCCCTTTATTGGATATATAGGCGACCAACACGGCCATTCTAAATTAGCAGTTTTGTCTGGATGTTTATTAGTGCCAGGATACCTTATGGCTAGTTATATTTTTTATACTGAAGGACGCTATGAACTTTTAGCCATATGTTTTACATTAATCGGCATTGGAACTACAGCATTTTATGTTTTTGCATTTGTAACTTGTGCTCACTTATATCCTAATAGATCCGGATTAGCTATATCAGCCCCGGTGGCTGCATTTGGGATCTCATCATTGTGGCAGTCCCAATTAATACCCTGGCTCTTTAGAGCCAAAGAGGTGTCAATTGCGATGTTGAGTGCTTCATTAGCTCCGGTTGTTATTATCGACTGCACTAAAGCATTTTTGTTTTTTGCCTGTTTCTACGCCGTATGCGCAGGAATTGGTGTTTTTGCAGTTCGTCTGGCCGGGGGAGACGATCGTCGTTCATCTCTAGCAAGTGAGGATAAACTAGTGATTCTACGAACATTTGTGTCAAAGAAAGAAACATGGATTCTAATGGCAACTTTTGTCCTAACAGCTGGACCTCTGGAGACGTATCTGAATAACATGGGTGCTATTGTAGGCACTACAAGATTGGACCAAGCCCCAAGTTCCCATGTAGCATTTTTCAGTTGTTTCTCAACCGTAGCTAGATTATTTATTGGAGCCCTATCGGATGCAATCCGATATAAAGTCTCCACCGCCACTGTAGTGTCTGTCATTTTGGCCACAACAGGAGTTTCGCATATTTTGCTTGCATTAGGGACATTCACTAATCCATCATTCTACTATATCCTTAGTGGATTAAATGGCTTTTCATATGGCGCATTGTTCACGTTGTACCCTACTATGGTTGCACTAGTATGGGGAATTGAAAGTTTTGCATCCCACTGGGGATTATTCATTCTTGGTCCTGCAGTGGGGTCAGTTGTCTATGGACTCTTGTTTGGCAAAGTATACGAGTCACATTCTGACTTGTCGGGAGCATGTTTCGGGAATCATTGCTATGAGATTACGTTTTTAACTATGGGATCTGGTATACTAGTTGCTGCCAGCCTCGTTCTAGCACTGTGGAAGTACTCTTGGCTCAAAGAGGGAATCGCGTTATGACACTCTCACTAATACTATTCTTAAAATATATGTATTTATTATGATTATATTGTCGTTACTCATGTCCAATGTCTTTGTCATCCTTGTTACCCCGCCGTTTGTGGCCTTTATTTTTGTCACGCATGTCAATCATTTTGATCCTTGCCTGTCGCTGTGCCTCATCTATAGTTCCCATCAGTAACATTATAGCATCCTTATCGACATCGTATGCTGGAAGTGGTTTATCGGGGTGAACTTCTTTCTCAATAGTTTGGTATCTCATTACGTCATATTGAGCAGCGAAGGTAATGGCCTTACCAGATCGTCCTGCTCTTGCTGTTCGACCAACTCTATGCACGTAGTCCGCTGCATTGTCGGGCACGGAATAGTTTATGACAACGTCCACACTGGGAATATCCAGACCTCTGGCAGCCACATTAGTGGCGACTAAAATATTCTTGGATCTGCCCTTAAACTGATTAAGAGCATTCAATCTAGCAGACTGAGGCATGTTTCCGTTAATCGGAACAGCAGAGAATCCCAGGCATTCGAGCATCATGGGGATTCGAGTTCCCTCATCTTTTGTGTTGACAAACACGATAACGCTTTTGCCGGCAAATTCATTCAGAAGGTATACCAGAGTAGCGTCCTTATGTTTGAGGGGTAGGAAGACGTAGTATTCTAATAATGTCTCCACTGTGGTTATTTTGTTAGATACCGAGACTCGCACGGGATTAGATAAAGATGCCCGTTGCAATTGTTCTACTTCCTTACTTGGAGTAGCTGAAAATAAAAATGTGCGACGTTGTTTGGGGATCACATTCAAGATCCGATTAATAGGCTCTTTGAAGTCCATATCAAGTAATCTATCAGCTTCGTCCAACACTAAGAACTTGAGGTTCCGCAAATGAAATCCTTTGGTTTTCTCCAAATGGTCCAACAGCCTACCAGGAGTGGCCACAATTACATGAGGCTTCCGACTCAGGGCCAAACTCTGTTGCATAACGTCCTCACCACCGATAATTACTGCACATCTCACAGCCATGGCACTGCCTAAGGCGTGAAATTGTTCAGAAATCTGATGGGCCAATTCACGGGTGGGTACCATGACAACGCAAAACAAAGGTGACGGGTTCTCATAAAGAGCTTGAAGGACAGGTATGGCAAATGCGGCAGTCTTACCACTACCAGTAGCTGCAAATCCCATAACATCTCTGCCTTGTAGAGCATAGGGGATAGCCTGCTGTTGAATTGGCGTCGGTTTAGTATATTTCAACTCTTCTATGGCTTCGCACAGTATATCAATAACTCCAAGTGATTTGAAGGTTGAGACATCCGTCGGGGCTTTACTATCACCTTTATCGATTACCTTGACTTCAGGCTTGCTTGGAGCCTCGTGATCTGACAATTCACTTTCTGAGGAACTTGCAGAATGCTCTGCTGGTGGTGCAACTACCTTTGAGTCGTTTTTTGGAGCCGCCTTCAAGGCCGAGCTTTTGTCGCTTTTCACATCCGATTTTGTGCTAGTTTTTGCAGATTTGACAGCAGCAGAGTCTGTTTTTTTTAGCTTTCTCTTTTTCACGAGGTCAGGCATTACTGGGGAATCAGGAAAAAAAAAATTCTAAGTGAAAAATTCAAAGCCTATCTTATCTAACTTTAAACGGATAAGATAAAAAGAGAGGCAAGGACACAAAAACGATCAAAAAAAAAAAAAAAAAAAGATCAAAAGTCCACGAAAACTTCCATAAATAAAAAAGGGGAAGTGAGATATATAGATATCATATCATTTCATTCTAATTAATTGGTTCTAAAGTGCTACCCGCAGTGATTGAACCCCAACCGATCAAACGCCAGTGCTTTTCGACTCTTCTAGACATAGCAATCTTTTCACCAATTTCTGTACAAGCAGGAGAAGTTAATTGTAATTTGGCCATATCAGCGCGAACACCAATAACTCTTGCACCAGCTGTGGTTGAGCCAACGTTTACCATGATAACTTCACCAGCTGTAAGTTTTTGAACTTTAACTAATTTTTTATCGGTGGTCTTGACACCCAACAGCTTTCTCAACAAGAAGTAGTTGACTTCAAGTTCGATATAGATGGCAGGCAGTTTACCAGTATGACCGAGTACGTGACCAACCAGACGGTCAGCTCTGCAAAGAGTAGGGTCAACCTTTGTACCAACACCAATAAGACCACCAGGAACTGCGAATTTGAGATCATTGTCATCGGCAAACAATGACACAATTCTTGAGCGGATTGGTCTGCACTCCACAGCATTTGTATTTTCATTCTTGTGAACAATACCAGGTCTAATTTCGATTTCATCCCCGAGTTTTAGTACTCCATTCAAAATGGATCCACCAGCAACACCACCCTTGAGGTCATCGACTTCGGAACCTGGTCTATTAACATCAAAAGATCGAATAACAATTAGTCTGGGAACAGCAGTAAAGTCTCGAATGGGAACTGGGATCTTCTCAACAATAAACTCATTAACAGCGTCAATGTTATATTTAAGTTGGGCAGAGATTGGAACAATTGGAGCTCCGTCGGCAGAAGTACCTCTTACAAATTGCAAAATTGATTGCTCGTGTGCATGGGCGGCTTCAGGACGTAATAAATCGACCTTGTTCTGTAAGATAATCACATGTTTAAGAGCCATAATTTCAATGGCTGCCAAATGTTCTGAAGTTTGAGGTTGAGGACAGCTTTCATTTGCGGCAATTAATAAAAGAGCAGCATCCATAACTGCAGCACCTGATAACATAGTACTCATTAAAATATCGTGACCTGGACAGTCAACAAAACTTACGTGTCGAAGTAAATTATATCTTCCAGTACAGCCTGGACGCTCACATTTTGGATTAATTTCTTTTCCACTTCCATAACTCTTAAATCTTGTAGGACGAGGACATTCGGGGTTGGAACACTTATAAATTTTGGCATTAGCATATCCCAGTCTGATTGTAATGTTACGCTCCAATTCGTTCTTGAATCGGACAGTCTGAACTCCAGAGATTGCCTTAACCACCGTAGACTTTCCGTGGGCTACGTGACCAATCGTACCAATGTTGATTGTTGCTTGACGTTGAATAATCTCAGGACTCAACGGGTTAAGTTTCGTAAAGTCGGGATTGTCTGGTTGTTCAGGCAATCCACCACCTTCCTCAAATTCCTTTTGTTTTCGAGCAGCAATTTCTTCTTCGGTCTCCTGTTCTTCTACATCGAAGGACACCTTTTTGGTATCCGAAATCACTTCTTGATCATCGCTTAAATCTTCGGCGTGAAGATCTTCTTCGATTTCTTCGTATGATGGCCGTACGTCTTCGTTGTCGGACATTATTGTTGAAGGTTGGTAGTCTAGATTATTTGGTGGATGGATGAAAAAAAAAACTTATCTGGTTGGCCCTAACCCTCCGACTCATATGAATCAGGGATAACTAGCATCTCGTGTCACAGAAGTTGACAAACAAATGACACCAAAAAAAAAAAGAAACAAGAAATCCAAATTACTTCAAATAAATTAGTTCAATAAATATTATGCCATATATGTCCCAGCTTCTTCTACACGGAATCCAAAATCTGTCATCATGAAATCTATGTCTTTCCAGGCGAGGTCCATATTCCATTCAAATTGATCGTGCTCGACAGTTGGAGTTGGCACGTTTACAGGATGCGCAGGGCCAGCTACTGGTAAGTGTTCTGAAGTAACAGAACTAGGTGTTGGTTGTGTTAAGATAGCCACGTTGGCATTAGTGGTTGCCGCAATCGTTTGGTTGTTATTGCTGCCATTGTTACTATTAAATTTGTCTTCTTCATCGTCAGAAAGTCGCTGACTGACGACTGCAGGTGCGACACTGCGAATTCCACATTCTTCTCTCATCGTCCACAACGAATCAAAAAACACCGAAGCAGCTCTCCTTGTACGAATAGCAACTTTACAGTTGACAACATTTTCATTAGATTTTGATTCTGCCAACATTTCATAAACTTGCCATATCTGTTGCATGATTTCAGCAGCTCTATAACATACATCGTGCTTCAGAATAGAGGCTCGTCCGACGTGCTTAATTGTGTTCAAATATAAAGTCTTGCCAGCCGAGGTATCAACATATGGTGCATAACGAGAGTGACAGACCAGATTGACAATGGAGGTGGTTTGCCAAATGATTTGGACATAAGCTTGAGGAAGAAATCTCATAAAATCTCTATTTTTACGCGAAGCCTGGTCGCAATGATCCAATAGAGCCAGCGCGCTATTGTAAGACTCTACTAGGCCTCTTTCTCGTTGAAGGCTAGACATGGCGTCATTATCGAGAAAATAATAAGTTAAAAGATGGACACGCGCTGCCAGTAAGACAAGACGAGTAAAATCCGAAGCATTTTCTAGAGAAAGCTCAAGCTCATCAAGTTTATGAGAGAGAACTCGAATGAGAGATAGTCGTTCAGTCAATGTTGAAAGTCCGAGAGGATCACGTACAGACGAATTAAGAGTTTGCTCAATCTCATGTTCCAATCGAGCAATCTGAAGCATTTGACGGAGCGTAAGTGAAGCGGTGGGTTTAGACGCAGAAGAAGAACTAGGACTTGATGTGTGGTTGTTAGTATTAGCAGCTGCATATGGTGACGTAGTCGAGCTGTACGGTGAGGAGGTATATGGAGAGGTTGAGGTGATTGCATTAGTGGGAGAAATCGACGTAGCTGAGGGTGCGTTAGTATTATTGTTTTTAGCAGTAGGTTCAGAAGTATAGTCGTCAGAAACGTCGGCAAATGATGAAACAGTCGCATCAAAACTGGTAAATGATGGAAAACCATACATTCCGGCGATGGTCTGAGATACTATATTACAGCAGACCCAAGTTCGGATCTGTTCACGAATCTGAGGCAATGCGGTTGATGAGGACTCTTTAATGCGGGCAAAATCGCGGGCATAGCCTGGACAATGGAGGCCCACACGGACTGCAGAAAACATTGCAGCTCCGGCAGAGCTCCAAGACGAATCAGTTGAAATCATTGAAGTAGACGGAGGCCACATTGTACATAAAAGGAAAGCTTGTACAGAATAAACGGTAGCCACGTTCAAGGACCCTGATTTATTGACGGGCGAAATCGCGTAAATATCAGACATGCAAGCTCGCAAAACTGGTGTTAAATGCATCATGAGTTGACGGTCTTTATCGTATCGTCTGGAAGCGATTGCCATAATAGCCCAGAACAGTGCCGGACATAAAACGTAAATCTCATCAGGACTTTTGGATATATCAATGACAGGTAGGAATGGATGATACTTCTGGACAAATTGCACAAATAAATTTGAAATTGTCTCCGGACTTAAGGTGACATCGTCATATGTCCTAGCGGTCGACGCAT
Source organism: Crinitomyces ghanaensis (assembly GCA_030581755.1). Lineage (NCBI taxonomy): Eukaryota > Fungi > Ascomycota > Dipodascomycetes > Dipodascales > Trichomonascaceae > Crinitomyces > Crinitomyces ghanaensis. The sequence goes on from JAKTVX010000046.1 coordinate 68,882, forward strand.
TTTGAAGTGACAAATGATCTGGAGTCTGAAGAATTTGGTCAAAATGTGGCCGCTGAGGCAAATAGCTAGTTGCAGGTAAACCTCTAATTGATGAGCTTGCTGGAGAAAGACAAGGCTTGACGTCTGGCTGCGAAAAAGGAGGAGGTGCTGGTGGATGCTGATGTTGACGGTGAGATGGGATTGGCTGCGAAGGAGCTGCACCCTCATGTAAAAACCGATAAGGATGATGGATACCACTTGGCTGTTGTTGCTGCCGCGTAGCCATAGACGGAAGGACCGGATGAGCTTGCTGCTGATGCTGAGAAGAAAGAGGGCTTGGAGCCGACTGAATATAAGCTTGCTGCTGCTGCTGTGAAGTCGGATTGATTTGAGTATGCTGGAGAGCCCCGCCACCAGACGACTGCTGGTCAGTATCGAGTTGGCTCCGCAAGCGTTCCATTTCTTGCTCTAACTGCTGCATTCTGGCGCGTTTAGCCGTGCGTTTAAATGTCACGTCCAGTTTGCAATCTAGATTTTTTTTCCGGCATCGAGTACATGGCGAGTTTTCATGCGCGTCACATTTGACTTTTTGTTGCCTACATTCCATACAAGCTACTCTTTTATTTGGTATATCATCAGCTGCAGGACTTGAACGCTTGGCCATAATAAATTGTCTGACAGATTTTGTGCGGCGGATGACTTCTCTTTCTTTTTTTTTTTTTTTCTTTTTTGATTTTTTTGTTTTTCTTTCGAAGAAACGAGATTTTTCAGTGGCGCCGCACAAACCATATAATTATTCTTGTTTGACCTTCAACAACAACAAAAGTAAAAACTATATTTCAACGTCGTTGAATCATGGAGACAGAGCAAGTGAGAACAAAGCGGTACACGCCGTATGAAAAGCGGCATATACGACAACAACGGGGGCGCCAGCGTCGGGAAAGCGAGCATCGTGAGGAGGAGTCTACGTCATTAGGACTGTCGTTGGGGATCCTTAAAAGTGGATTCTCATCGCTATTGGATAGCTTTAACCGTTGGAAAAGGAAAGATGAAGAAAAGACGAAACTAACACCCAAAAAATTGCGCTATCGACCGCAACCGCGTCAGCATAATCTCAACCACCAAATGATTCCTGCCGAGGACCAATTTAAGAATAGCCAAGCATTCCGAGGAGGCAACAATGGCGCGAGTCAGAATCAAGTGGAATGGAAAACTGGCAAAGAGCAAGTGAAGCCTATTTATCTTCCTAATACAAAGGAGGTAAATTATCCTAGAACAAATAATGGACGACTTCGCGGCCGCCCTGGTGAGGTTCGATCGCAGCCAGTACTGACCGAATGGGATCCTAATAATCCTATATCTATTATACGAGCGTGTCAGCAAGCATTAGCACAGCAAAGTCATGGTGAGAGCGTCGATAATATGGCTGGGAGAATTTTGGATCAGGGACGTCAACCCATGGAAGATGGGCCACTATTAGGTCTAGGGGCTGGTGCACTGGGCACGAAACGAAAACGATCGATGGATGTAGATATGAGAGATGCAGGCGCAGACGAAGCCGATAGTATGAATGTAGAGCAGAACGGGTCTTTGACTGAAGTGAACTCATCGTATTCATCGCGTGGCGGTGACAGTGCCACTGGATTTGACAAAGCTGTAGAGCAGCCGCGACACAAAATGGCGCGACATCGATACACAGATCACCCATCACATTTGGAACGGCCGCCTAGCGGCAGAAATGTACTACCGACGAAACCGGCTCGAAAGCAGCAGCGGCGCGCCCGGATTCCCGCGGTACAAGTAGTGCGAAAGCCGATTGTTGATCTTAGCAAACTTCCACCAGAAAAGCTTAAGCAGCCTGGATACGTTTCTGCGGATTTTGATCTGAGCGACGAAGAGGATGAAAAGGACCACCAAGAGGAGCTGGCGCAGCAGGCAAAACATCGCCAAGCAGCATTACTAGGCCAGCAAAAACCACTTTTGAGCTGGTCACCAGGTCCAGGGACACAGAACCTGAAAGGATCGCCCTTAACGCCGAAGCCAAAACAATTGGATGAGAAGATCTTCCAGAGGCGGATAGACCTGGAGAAAAAAGATCAAAAACTGCCTGCATCTAATTTTACGGTTGAAAGCCCGAAAGCAGGATCGCCGCCATTGCTGGAATCTAAAGGATTGCAGTTTGATCAAATAAAACCGAAATCACTTGAGAGGCTTTCGTTCATGCCAAGTGAGAAGACTGAAGTACAGCCATCCATAGCGGCAGACGAAATGTCAAAGCCATCCATCTCACCGCCGCCTATGCTGGGGTCATCGGGACCAGTCAAAAAGGCAGAGTCTGCTAAGCTATCATTCGATTTTGCGAAACCCGCACCTCCGTCCCTATTTGCGATGCCAAGGATCGCGAAATCCGACGAGTCGAAAGCCACAGGCAATGAATTGAAGGGCTTTGGAGCTATTACCTCTGCAGCTGATTCTAAAACCCCTGCATTTTCAAGTACCATAACTGGTGCTAAGGCTGATACTGGCGAGCAGAAGAGTAATGGATTTAATTTTAATCTTGGGGCCGCTGAAAGTCGTTCTGAGGAGACGAGGTCTACGCCTTTGTTTGCGGCTGTAGCGAAACCGACGGCTGAGGCGCCAAAGACTACGCCTCTTTTTGCGTCTACGCCAGGGCAAACTACGGAGAAGACAATAACTCCTTCTCTGTTCGGAGTTACGTCAAAACCAGAAGCTGCGGAGTCGAAGACCGCCCCTCTGTTTGGAGCTGTAATCAAGCCTAGTGCTGATGCAGCAAAGACGGCAACAGAGCCGGAGAAATCAGACCAGGAAGAAACTGCGAAGACCGGATTTAGTTTCGGAGCCACGGAAGCCCCCGCGCCTGCTAAACCTGTATTTCAGTTTGGCCCACCAAAGCCGGCAGGATCTGGATTCCAGTTCGGTGCGAAGACCTTTGGCGAGAGTACAAATCCTACGTTTGCCGCGGGAACGGCCGCGGGAACGACAAGTTCGACCGAGCCCGCGAAGCCCTTATTCTCAACTGATTTTAAAACCAATGGCATTCTGTCTGACAAAACAGAGACCGTGACAGACGAAAAGGCTCCGACGCCCTTGTTCGGAAATTTTATGAACGGGACTAGTAAATCAACAGCTATTTTTGGCTCACTAAAGCAGGATGAAGCGACTCCTAAGACAGATGAAGAAAAAGGTAATGCGATTAGTCCATTTTCTGTTACGGCCGCTGCCGGAGCATTTGGGAAAGCAGACGAGAAACAGGATAAGAAAGAATCCGATGGTGGAAAAACTGAGCTAGCAGGCAAAGAAAATACGCCCATCCGATTTACGCCATTCACAGCTCAACAGGATAATGAAACAAAGAAGGCCGGACAAAAGCCCTCTTCTCTTTTTTCCAGTACGATCGAGAAGCAAAAACTTCCCATCAGCGCTACGACTGCCCCGCCGACAGCTTTATTTCAGAGCAGCACCGCGAAAACGCCAGAGAGCCCGGCGCCATTTACTTTTGGTGCCAATGCACAAAAGAAGGATACGGCTGGAGCTGCAGGATTTACATTCGGTGCCAATACTATGGCATTTCCTAAAGCCGGCAACGACAAGCCGGCAACAGCTAGTTTTGGAGGAGCTTTTCAAAGTGCTGGTACCGCAAGTGCTGGTACCGCCGGCGGATTTTCCTTTACTGCTCCCAGCGGAGGCTTTAAAGGCTTCGGAGCCAATATGGGAGCCAATTCGTTTCCAGATGGTGCTATGAAACGAGATAAAGAAAGCGATATGGCCGACAGTGATCGAAATAAACGACACCGTGGACAAACATTCGGAGGCACTAATGAAGTAGCATTTGGATTTGGACAGCCGCAGCAACAACCAAGTGGCTTCGGTGGTTCGGCTGGTAGCACAGCGACGACAACTCCATTTGGAGCTCCACAAAATCCCTTTGCGGCTGGATCTGCGCAATTTAGTGCGGCCGCCCCTGTCTTTGGCGGTAGCCAGGCGAGTACGCCAGGAATATCACCCGCGCCTAGTCCTGTCATGAATGGGAACCCATTTGCGATGAGTTCTGAAGGTGGCGGAGCATTTAATATGGGGCAATTATCATCTGCGCCTAAAGGACCACCAGGACCACCAGGACGAAAGATTCTTATGCCAAAATCTCGCAAGCGATAATTTATTTATTGTTCACAAAAAATGCACTAATTTAATATCTTCTCTTTTGTTTTTACGCTTTTTTAATTATTTCTTTTCTTTGTGTTATTTTATGTTCCTTCTAATTATATTGGCTTCTTCTTTGGTAGCGGCGGTGCACCGGTCGACATCACCAAGTAACGTGCAAAGCTACCTCGCCTTCCCGACTGAGAAATTCTCAGCCAACGTTAATTTTCTTTGTCAACCTTAAGAAGAAAAACTTGCCAAACTTCCAACAATGGATGCATCTGTTGAGCAGACAATATTGGAAAGAAGCCACAGTCCTGAAACAGCAAGAAGGATATTACGAGAAAAATTATCGATCACTGGAGAAAAAAAGCCTTACGTTATTTTAGGGTCGACTGCTGTAGCAACGGGAACATCACCAAATGCAGCAACGGTCGCAACAAATTCGAGTATTAAGAATAGATATGGCGGGTCGAAGCTTGCGAAAACGGAACCAAGGATCGGCGCGCCAAGGTGGGCGATGCGACGATTGATTTCACAAATCAGACAAGGCAAGCAGTCAATTGCGTACCAGCAATTCGAATCATTAAACAATCTTTGGCAAAAATATATGCAGGAATTATTATTCCAAGGAAATGAAACTTCCGGGCTTAAATCGGCCCGCTCCGAGCAAACGTTATTGTTGGTACAAAAATTAACATCAGCAGATTTTCATGGGGCTGAGGTATGTGTCACAAGAGCAAGAAACCCGAGTTTGGTTGGCCAACAAGGAATTGTAGTCTGGGATTCGAAAAATTCATTAGTGGTGGCGGTCCGCAATGATCCAAAAACATTTAAAGTTCTGCATAAACCAGGAACACATTTTGGATTTAACATCAAGGCGGGGTCCAAGATCTACCAATTTGAAATGATCGGATCTCGATTTTGCTATCGAGCCGCCGATCGAGCCGGTAGAAAATTTAAAAATAAAAAGGTGGATGACCTGTAGTTATTCCCAATTCAGTCGCATTCATTCCAAACTCCCGATAAGGAATATCCAAAATAAGTCTGTCTGGACTAGCCATGTTGCATGTATCAACTTTATCTTTTTTTGGAGCAGACAAAACATGCCCATGCAACAAACAAGCTCGGAAGGGCAAAAAATGGCTTGAATAAACTAGGTTGGAATGCAGAAAAGCAAACAGGGCTTAGCTGATTTTTTTAAATATAAAAAGGCTCAATTCCCTCCGAATGTAGATCACACAACACAGGAATTGCAAGTAGAATTGTCCCTTGACAAGTCCCAGAAAACTAAAACAAGTTCAATCGAATAATACAGTACACACTAACCACCCTCATATCATTTGCTATCCCTACAAAATGAAATTTGCCTATACTCTTATTGCCCTCCTTGGAGTTGCTTTCGCACAAACCACCACCACTACGAGTGCCACATCAGCCGCTACAACCGGTACCGCTACTGCTGCCACTGGTACTGCCACTACTTCGGCCACTGGCACTGGTACTGCCACTACTTCGGCCACTGGATCTGTTACTTCATCCGAAACCAAAACCGGTTCTGCTACTTCTAGCAAGTCAGAAACAAGCCAGACTGGATCTGCCACAACTGCTACTTCTGCTACTACAACTGCTACCACAACAACTGCCACTGGTGGCGTTGGTGCTAGAGCTACTGCCGGGGTTGCTTTTGTTGCCGGAGTTGCTGCTCTTGCTGCCTATGTTTAAAATTATATTTAGAGACTAAAGGTTATTTTTATTTTTTGAATAATTTACTTAATGCTATTTTTTTTTTTTTTTTTTGGTTTTTTTGTTCATTTATTCGCTTTCTCCCTCTGCGTAGTTTTTTCTTGTCCTTTTTATTTCTTCGTCGAGAGTTATGTTCGGAATGTTGTGTTCCAGGCAGCAAAACTCCGTTGGCGTAAGATTACACTTCCAATCGACGCTAGCCAAGATGACATGCACTATACCGAAACAGGAACCAGATTAAGTTGACGGCAGTTAAAACTTCTTTTTTTCTTTTTCCGTTTTTCTCCTTTTTTAAATCTCTTTCCAAAATTCAATTTTGTAGCTATTGCTATGCACGTTCTTGACTTGCCAAGTCTGGCCAGACGCCCGGAGCCCGAAGTACTGATAGACGCCTTGACTAACTTAGAGCAAAAAAATCTGTTCATTCCGGGGAAGTCTGTTGAAGACAAAGTTCAACCGGACAGTCGAGGGTTATTTGCTTGGTTGACTCAATTAGTAGGAAGTCCATTAGAGTGGGTCACGGATGAACATCTTAAAGAAGAAATATGGAATTTGACGAGTCTGAGAATGGCAGAGCGCTGTGGAAGGACGGCTGCGCCCAGTCGTGTTCGGGAACTTGAATTGTCCAACAACGTCACGGTAAACTTAATTGAACCGTCATTGACTTCTGACAGCCTTGGATTGACTACGTGGGGTTCCTCGATGATTTTGGCCGAGCGATTAATTAAGCAACATGAAAAGATCTTGGTAGATCCCGTATTGGAACTTGGGTCAGGTACTGGTCTCTGCGGAATAGTCGCCAGCAAACTTGGTCACGACATTTGCATGACGGATTTACCACAGATCATTGAAAATCTTCAACGAAACGTCGACAAAAATTCGATAAATCTGGACAATAGTAAAGTCAAACCACTAGTGGCAGTTCTTGACTGGACGGAACCCCAAAGATTTGAATACAAAGATCGAAGATTTAATAGCATTGTTGTGTCTGATCCTATATATTCAGATGAGCACCCGAAGATGGTGTGCAACGTGATTGATAAGTTCTTAGACAAAAATAGTACATCTCAGCTATGTGTTCAACTGCCACTACGAGCAAAGTTCGACCGCGAACGGCAAATGTTTTATGATAATTTACAACAAATTGGATTAACCCGCATAGATTACGAGGAGGAATCCGGCTACGATGATTTCGGCCAGCAAGATTATGCATGGTCCTTGTGGAAATGGAGTGATACTAACTAACTAATTTATAGACTTTATAATATAGATATCGGCATTTATGTGAATAAAAAGTTTGCATTGAAAATTTAGAATATCTGCCCTTCTGCCTAAGAATTTGTTGTTTTGTATTTCCTCAAACGGCAATATCCCCCCCCCCCCCCTAAACCGCCGCCATGGCGGTTTATAACTAGTTAACGTTAAGCCGGTGTGAAATATAATCCTAGATGCCGAGTCCGGGTAACCAAAACATTGGATGGGTCCAAAAAATCCACATCGAGCATAGCCGCATGGCGAGTGTGCGAGAACATTGTGGGTGGTAGGTTAGATTGTTCACACACCCCCCTTCTCTAGCACTTTTAAAGAAAAAAAAAGAAAAAACAGAAAGGGAAAAATAAAGAAGAAGAGCAAGCTGCGCAACAGGACATGTCGTTCCTGTTCAATAGAAATAGGCAAAAGTCTCCCCAGGAATTAGTACGGAATGCGGCGGAGCTAGTTGTTCGTCTAGAGTCGACGTCTGACCGTAAACGAGTGAGTAATTTGTGAAACATCAGTTGTAAAATGCTAACAAGGGATTGGATGAGTTGACACGATTACTGTCACAAATTCGGTTTTTGCTTTATGGTGACGCAGACAATGATCCAGTGCCAGATCAAATAGCAGCAGTTGCCCAAGAAGTCTATCACACAGATCTACTTATCCACTTGGCAGACAACTTTCAGCTATTAGACTTCGATACTCGAAAAGATGTCGTATTTTTATTCTGTACGCTGCTGCGTAGGCAGATTGGCAACCGAAGTCCCACGGTTGACTACTTAGCGGCAAGACCAAGAATACTTAACGCATTCATGAAAGACAATAGCAATCCGGAGACCGGATTAAATTGCGGGACAATCATTCGAGAGTGCGCTAAGCATGAGGTTTTAGCTCGACAGGTCCTCGCATCGCCAGAACTGTGGCATTATTTCGACTATATGATAGAAGCGCGGTTTGACGTAGCCCTGGACGCATTTTCAACATTAGATGAAGTTGTGACAATCCATCCTCAAGCAGCCTCCGAGTTTTTATTGACTAATGCTGACCGATTCATTGAGCAAATGAACACTCTGTTGACGTGTGAAAATTACGCCATTAAGCGTCAATCGTTAAAACTCATGGCAACTCTTATTCAGACGCGAACCAACTCTGCGTTTATGACTGAATATATTAATGACGTGGAAAACTTGAAGTTGGTCATGCGGTTACTGCGCGATAAATCGAAAAATATCCAGTTTGAAACATTTGATATTTTTAAAGTATTCGTGGCTAATCCGAGGAAATCGCGGCCGGTGTATGAGGTATTATCCAAAAATCGCATCAAACTGCTAAATTTCTTAGCTACATTTAATCCTGAAAGAGAAGATGATCAGTTCAGAGAAGAGAAAGCATATGTCATCAGACAAATCACTGCATTACCAGCCCCGGCACAACCGCCAACACCTCCAGCTCATGACGTAAGCAGCACTAATCCCAGCTCGAGTCATTCCCAGCCAGTGCTCGCGCCATCTCAAGCGTCTCCAATATTACAGTCTCATACCGCAAATGCGACGCCGCCATTGCCTGTGACTCCTGTGGCCTCCCAGCCTGCTAGAAATTATACAAACTTTACTAGATACCCGCAGCAACAATCGCAGGCGCAGCAACCACCATTTCCTGCGCAACCGCAAGACCAACAACAAATCCCTCATCATCCGGCGCGGCCGGTGGCTCATACTACTCACGGCGATCATGTGGCTTGATGCATACAGGCCAAACGCGCTTACTCTAAAATGCTATTCACTGACCTTTAAAGCAAAAAGTACATGTACATTTATATAAATATTTATTATCATTACGATTCGTTAATCATTCTATAAATCTGTTAGCAAAGAAATGCAATCCTGAGAAGTGCTCGTCTCGACATAATACCCCTAGTTCTTCAGCTCGAAACAGTTCTTCCTGTGCAATAGTCAGACTCCATTTAAATTTGTTACTAACGTCTTGCGCGGTAACGCCCACTTGAGCCTGCCAAGGCTCTAGAGAATCCAACCAGCGTCGAAGATCTCTAGCTACCAATTGCGCAGTTCGGTAAGATTCCTGCACAACCATTAGTCCACTTCTAAATTTCCGCAGTCGAACAGGTAATTGCAGATCTTCAAATAATTCACAAGCAGCATATAAGTCTCTGGGAGAAACCAACGAAATTCCTCTAGCCCGGTTGTATACAGCAAATAAATCAAATAAAGTCATGGTGCCTCCTTCAGCTGCTAAAACTCCTGCTCCGCCAGGCCCCAAAAAATCGGCCAATTCTCTGGCCAACTCAGCATGGAAAACCCTTTCACTTTTAGACATGTCTTTGGTCACTATGGATGTGAGCCCTAATGCTTGCGAGGAATCACTTAAAGCTTTCATGGAAGGCGATGCATAACTGTTACTCTTGTCAAGATGACTTTTGTATTTCTCGGCAAGTTTTACAAGCTGCTGAGCACTGGCCATTAGATTCTGCAAATCATCCAACGACCTGCCTAGTACGTTTTGCCGTTCTAGGCGCTCTTTTTCTCCTGCTTGCTGCAGGCCATGAATGCCAAGATGGGAAGAAGAGGAAATGGCCGGGCCAGCATTCTGTTCAACAACAAGCTGACCTTGTTGCGGCAAATCAAGTTTCGGAGTACTTGGACTACTAACTGCCGGCGAACTGGCCGATATATCCTGCAAATCCCTGTTCGCAAGGACCTTTTTAAGCGCGGAATAAAACGTTTTATCACCACTTCCTCGGAAGCTCAATTTAATAATATTCCCCTCTGATGAATTTGCAGACCCAGAGCCACCATCATTTTTGTTAATTACATCTCCTGCAGGATTTGAGGCAGGAAGATCAACCGGTTTAAGTCGTGCATTGCACATTTCGCAGTATATGAGAGAGGGGTGGTTAGCGAATGTACACCGAGGACATGTATTTGATGACGGCTTTGATAAATGACTCGTGCTATGTGAAAGGTCGCCGGATCTCGAAGTCGTATTCGGCGTTAAATGAGCTGGCGAGCCATTCGATTCGTCAAATGCTTGCCCAATTACGTTTTCAGATGCCTTAATACCACACGTCAGACACGCAGGAAGGCTGCTTACCCCGTGTACATAGTTTGACGGCAGGTTATTGGAGTAGTAGCAGATTGGGCATATCCAGGTAACATGGATGAGGGATATAGCAGGAGCTTGATGAACGAGTCTACTTATAGACTGCAGTGGCGTGCTCGTCGTCTGCGCGCCTGATGGCGGCCTATCAAGAGGCGACATCGCCGGGTTTGGCCCATTTGCCGCCGGCAACGAGGAAGAGACCTTGGTTGAATAGGAATCACCATTGGCCAAAGTAATAGAAATCTTTGCAGAGGAGCGTAGGAACCCACCGAAATAAGATATCTCTTTGATACTGGACAGCGATAATCCGAGAGAGTTTTGTCTTGGATGAACGTTGTCAACATAACACAATCGGTGGGTAGTCAAGTATATTCTGCCGTTCTGGTAATTGGGACATTTGTTTTTACCCGCGTACAATCCGACATTGTTTTCTACTGCTATCTCACGTTCATTAGCTAGTAATACTAGTCTTGCGCTGGACGTAACCTGAATCGGAGTCCATTTGTTCATAGCAAACCTAAAGTTAGGCAGTCCAAAAGAGCACAAATAGAGACTCCGACAATATACTATTCTAGGATGGAAAAAGAAAAATGCAGAGAACAATAACAATCCTGATAATATCAAATAGTTACACAAGTTGGCACATGTTTCCAAACGCTTAAATTATTTACAACTATTTACTGAGTGTCGACATCATTATTCAACACTTGGTTAACTTCACCATATCCGGGCTTACGGTTTGAACTAAGTCCCAATAACTGGTTGGCCACATTCGAGTCTCTAGAGGTTCCCATAAAGCGCACTTCTCTGCTAGCCAATTCAAATTTATGTTCTTTACCGCTAAGGTTTATGTGACTGACTCCAAAATTCTGATCTATGTAGGAGTTTAATTCCTCTTCGGTTAAAATGAAACTTTCACTCTTCTGATAAAGATCTAAGAGCAGCTCAGCCTTGTGCTCCTGGTTTCTCATTTCGCATGCTTTTCTATTGGCTTGACGTTTTAACGTTAGTAGCTCTTTCTCTTCTTCAGTTCGAGGTACAATAAACGGACCTTTTAACATTGAATCAATAGTTGGAAGGGTTAGCTTTGCCGCTTCAGATTCTGCCGCATCCGACAAATTTTCTTGGCGCTGTTTGGATCTATGAAATGCTGATTCTCGCGCTTTCAAAATATTCTCTTCTATTCGCTGTTGAGTCTGAATAGCATCGATAAAATATTTTCTGCGAATCTCCGAGGCCTGTCTTCGCCATTCCTGTAATCCAGTTTTAGTCATCTTTTCATTGCTCGGCTCCTTAGCACTTTTGGCGATCTTTGCTTCACCAGTCACAGCTTGTTTAACTGGAGGATTGGAGCTTGACCCCTTTGGAGTCATCTCCGGTGGGTTGAACTTCAAGTTTACATTCTCCTCTTGCGACTTCTCCCAAAAGGTTTTCAGCCGTGGCACAATCTGTCGTGGTTGTGGCAGGACTCCACTTTTGAATCCATATCTGACTATACCTTTGCCCATGGTGAAGTAGAGATAGCACCGTAAGATTCACGAGTTGAAAGTTTTGAAATAGAGTTTCGTTCGACATGGGGTGTCGGTTACCCGGTGGACACACCCATCTAACAAACAACTATATCGATTAAGGTTACAGGATTGGGCTGCCAAAGTGACACCACACTCACTGAGGCCAAAGTCGTCTCGTCAGAATGAGCTTTAGATTGTCGCAAAAACTGCCATTGATCGGTGCAGCCTCTGCAGCATTAGCCTGCGGTTATTATGGACATCGAGCTTATGAATATATCAACGTGCACTTGGCTACGAGACACAGCGCTGACCACTTAGAAGTTAAGTTACAAGGCCTGCCGCTGGTGAAGAAGCTCACCGCCACGACATCTGAATATAAATTGGTTCGACCATGGGAATCTATCAAGGAAGAGGATCGAACCGCCTTATTTACATGTGGAGCTTTGAGTGTTCCTGGGGCCATTGGCGTGCCTCCAGTGGTATTTGTCGACGAAAAGAGCAAGAGCACAATTACAATTATTCATTGCGGGAATCTGCTAGCTGGATTCCCATTTTTGGCCCATGGAGGATTGTTGGGCACAGCTCTAGACGAGGCCATCCACAGAACTGCTGCGCTTAGTTTAGGACATTACCCACGTGATAACCTCAGTATTAAGTTAAGTTACAAACGGCCGACGCTAGTGCATCAGTTTTTAGTGCTAAGGGCCAATACTGTCGATGACGGATCAGGCAAGCTTCATGTTGACGCAACAATTGAGACACTGAAAGGCAAAGTGCTAGTTCAAGGATCAGGATGGTTTAATGGAGCGAGTATTAAATCCAAGGATCAGTCATTTTCCTGGCAAAGCATGATACAATGAATTAGCCGGTTTAAGCCCGCGGTATGCAGAATGACATCAATGAATTATAGATCAGCGGCACATTGAAGTATCGCAAAGATAAACAGCCGGCGAAAAACAAAAAGATAGAAGAAAGGAGAAAACGAATGGGAATTCCAGATTTATTCAAATTGTCCAGGGGAAAAATCATCCCTAATGTCGGACTACGAACATGGGTTATGGGGAGAACCAAGAGTGATGAACAGCAACTTGTCGATGAATTATCGCTCCGTTGAAGCCAAGCGCTGGCTGGTACAAGAAGGCGACTGCAATGATAAAAGGTATCCAACAAAGCTGGGTTTAATAGGAAAGCAAAGATATCTTTGTGATTCCAAATGCCAAATACCCACCTTTATCTCGGGCGTGTAATTTCATGATTCAACCAAACGGCTCGATGATCTCTGACGGGAATATCTCCGTTTGTGTTCGATGCACTGGCAAATTATCTTTAAAAAAAGATTGAATTGACATGAGCTTCCTGGAGCAGATGCTTGAGATAATTATAACGATAAAACAGAGTTGGAGAGCCATGAATGCGAGCCATAGTTGAAACGACGGCTATTATTAACGAGATTAAGCCGCATCCATTTTTTACACCAGTTCAAATTGCATGAGTACACGACAAGCCACGATATTGTTCCCATAGCCTCCGGTTCTTTGCGAAGCGCGGAGTACAAATGAACTAGTCCTACAGTTATGGATGATCCGGCAATTGATGAGATTGCTGCGCCATAATATAATTTTGGATTTCCTGATACAGCGAGGCTATGCCGTTATCCCAAAAAGTATAACGCCTGTAAGGCTCCGAAGCAACCGACGACGCAGTCCATTGCCTCAAAAGACTTTGCATAATTGATCAAGTTAGATGAAGGACAGCTGTACAGTATATTTACATGATCTATCGAATTATGGCCAGAAAATTAGAGTGAGTCATTAAGATGTAATGCGCAGCTTTTTCTCTTTTTCTAAAGAAAATTTTTTTATCGTAGCCCAGAAACTTTTCCTGGCAGAAAAATTATTCCTCGATCAGCTGTGATTTGATTACTAGATTAGGCTTATCTGATGCAAAGATAGGCTACGATAGGCTGTCCCTGTGCAGTTGGCCACGGGCCAGTGGGCCAAATTCACGCAAGTAGATTGAGGTTAGGGCGGACCCGGGCCGTACATAGACCTGCAGCAAACAACTAGCAGTGTTCTTTTACGGATTAATAATTTGTGAACGTCAATTTGTTAACTCTATAATTAACTACACTACTTAGTTTGCCACCATGCCAATCCCGCTTCATCCAAGTGTAAAAACGGAGAACAAAAAGGATAATGATAAACAGGACAAAGATGACAGAAACAAAGGTCAACAGCCACAACCTTCGGACGACGCAGTGAAGCGTTACCTTGAAGCTATGGAGGAAGAATATGCCAAACGTGAAGGTGGGGCTTAACAATTGTTTTAAATTGCCGATTGCCGTATGATGGACGGCGGCCTGCTACGCAGAGATCAAGGAGGCTGTGCACAGATATACAGAAAAAGGAAAACAAAAAAAGTAATTAATTAAATACATGAGAGAGAACCAGAAAAAAGTCGATCGACTCAAAATAATGTATTTATTAAAGATTTAAAGATTTGAGGATAGTTGAAAACTTGAAAAAAAGAGAGGGAATAGGGAAGTACACATGGTAAATAGCTAAATAAATGACAAGAGACATTGCAGACAAGCTTCAGAAGACAGAAAAGGAAAGACAAGAAACTATCTGCTAAAGTTTAACCCCATTGCAAAACAAAAAAGAAAAAAAAAAGAACTGGTAGGCAGTGTTGTCGAGAGTTGCATTAAGCCAAACCGAATTGGGAACATGGTTGGCTACATGATCCAGATTAAAGTGCATTGCATGTTAGGGTGCAAATAAAAAAGTGTGGAAATCTAGCTGCTTAGTTTGTTGTTTGCGTGACGATAAGAGATACACGGCGCTGCCACACCTAGGTGATCTCATTTTCGAAATAGAGAATACCCAATTAAGAATCTTGGCTGTATACAAGGCTCTGATACCTACATATGGATGGAGAAACCGCAGTCCAACAGAAAAAACAAAACTATTGCCATAGTTTGAAATAATAATCATAGCAATAGACTAGACAGACGCCCAAGATCAGGACCATCTTTGTCATCTTTCGTCTGCCATCATGGGTGATCCGCCAAGGATAACAGTTAATACTAATGTAAGTGGACACGAGCAGGAAGAAAGAAGTCAGTCAAGAGATTTAACTAACCAGTTTACCTCAAATGGTGCAGCCATTAAACCTCCGACTGACTCTAGAGAGACCATTCGACCAAAACATGACAATTATCGAGCTGACGCGCGGAAGGCCTTGGCGGACGTCGCCGAGGGCTCGGGCCATGGGAATGGCTCAGGCGGCGGAGAGCTAGGTGCGAACCAGTTATTTAGATACAACGCTGAACAGCTACTGTGTCTAGTGGACCCCAAAAATGCCTACGTTCTGGCAGAGATGGGAGGTATCCAACAGCTTGGCAAGGATCTCCATACTGACTTGGAGAACGGACTGAAGTCTAATCAGCTGACTGGAAACGAATACCAAGAGCGAATTAACCGATATGGCGTTAACCGTATTCCTGAGCGGAAGCCAAAGACATTGCTGCAGTTAATGTGGCTTGCCTTACAAGATAAAGTGCTTGTGATTTTATCTGTCGCAGCAGTCATTTCGCTGGCGTTGGGTCTTTATCAGACGTTTGGCCAGCCACCAGAACGCGACGAACAGGGACGACCTTTGCCGCGTGTAGAGTGGGTTGAAGGCGTGGCGATTCTGATAGCAGTGATCATCGTTGTCACAGTAGGGGCCGGCAACGATTGGCAGAAGGAACGGCAATTTATGAAACTGAACAAGAAGAAGGAAGACAGGAAAGTCCGAGTCATGCGTGACGGATCACCATGTGAAATCTCAGTATTTGATCTGATGGTGGGAGACATTCTGATGATCGAGCCTGGGGACATGATCCCTACTGATGGGCTCTTAGTAAAAGGATACGATGTTAAATGTGACGAATCATCAGCCAGTGGTGAGTCAGATACTCTTAAGAAGTATCCAGGAGATGTAGTGGTTAGAGAACTAGAAGCTTATGAGAACCAGCCTTACAGCGGCAATGCTGACGAACATAAAGGTCCGTTGTCGCCGCATTCCAAAAAACTAGATACATTTATGCTTTCTGGAGGGAAGGTATTAGAAGGAACAGGATTAGCGCTCGTTACTGGCGTAGGCGAGAATTCTATGCATGGCAGAACCTTGATGTCGTTACAAGATGAAACAGAGGCCACCCCGCTGCAGGAGAAGTTGAATGCCATTGCTGAAGGTATTGCAAAGATTGGCTTTGCCGCTGCCATCATTTTGTTTGTCGTACTAATGATCCGATTTTTCGCCCAACTACCTAATTCCACCAAAACTCCTAGTGAGAAAGGCGCTGATTTCATGAAAATCTTCATTACCGCTATCACCATTATTGTAGTTGCAGTACCTGAGGGCTTGCCATTAGCTGTGACGCTTGCATTGGCATTTGCCACCACACGTATGGTTAAGGATAACAATCTGGTGCGTGTCTTGAAATCTTGTGAAACAATGGGTGGCGCTACCACAGTGTGCAGTGACAAGACGGGAACTCTGACTCAAAACCGAATGACAGTGGTCCGCATGTGTATCGGTGGACAAGAGCCTGAAAGCAGGAGACAACAAGAGCAAGAAGACGAAGAATTGAATAACACTATTAGTGACGCTTCCGATTGGCTTAAGGGACTAATCTTTGATTCGATCACACTCAATTCGACTGCATTCGAATCCCACGACGACGATGAGCCATTCGTTGGGTCAAAGACGGAGACCGCCTTACTAGGTTTTGCAGTCAAATTCTTGGGGTTACAACGTTTGACCAAAGTGCGCAATGCGCGACCGCTCGTACAGGTGATTCCATTCGACTCATCACGCAAGTATATGGCCTCCGTTGAAGCTATGACGAACATCAACAAGGCACACGGTAAACAAAACAATGCAGATGACGAAGATACTTACCGAAGCTATTTCAAGGGAGCATCGGAGGTCCTACTGGGCAAATGCACAAGAATGATTGATCCAGTTACCTTGGAAGAACGAGAATTGACTGGTGAAGACCGAGATCAAATCATGGGCAGAATCGATAACTATGCCTCGCAATCACTGCGAACCTTAGCTTTAGCATATGCTGATATAAATAAAAAGGAAGCTAATGTGCGGTCGTCGGCCTCTTCTTCGTCTTCAGCCGATATGGAGCAGGAAGAAATGCTGAAGCTTGAAGTGGTTGATCCTGAAAATCCGCCAGAGCTTACGTTCATCTGCTTAATCGGGATTAAGGACCCTTTGCGGCCTGGAGTGAAGCAGTCCGTGGAGGACTGTCTTAGAGCAGGCGTTGTTGTTCGGATGGTCACAGGCGATAATATTAACACTGCGAGGGCGATCGCCAAGGATTGCGGTATTTTAACTGGGGACGCATCCGAAATTGTAATGGAGGGCCCACAATTCCGAAAGCTCGATGCATTCGAATTAAGGCGGGTTGTTCCCAAGCTACGAGTTTTGGCGCGATCTTCACCTCAGGATAAACGAAAACTTGTGAAGACTCTTAAGGCGTCAGGTGAGACAGTAGCGGTCACCGGAGATGGCACAAATGATGCGCCTGCTCTCAAACTTGCCGATATTGGATTTTCTATGGGTATCGCCGGAACAGAGGTCGCAAAAGAAGCGTCGGATGTAATTCTGATGGACGACAATTTTGGATCAATTGTAAAGGCCATCAAATGGGGAAGAACAGTGAACGATGCTGTCAAGAAATTCTTGCAATTTCAGTTAACTGTGAACGTTACGGCTGTATTAGTGACGTTTGTGTCTGCTGTGTCATCTTCTGAGAACACCAGTGTGTTGACGGCAGTTCAACTTCTGTGGGTAAATTTGATTATGGACACGTTGGCAGCCCTGGCGCTTGCTACTGATCCCCCAGTCGACAGTGTTTTGGACAGAAAGCCAGATTCCCGGAAGGTATCATTAATCACTCCAACCATGTGGAAGTTAATCCTTGGACAGAGCATTCTGCAACTCATCGTGACATTTATATTATATTTTGCAGGTCCTACGATTTTTAATATCGATCTGAGCGACTCAAGGCAAAAGATACAGATCCATGCCATGGTTTTCAACACTTTCGTGTGGCTGCAATTCTTTAATATGTTTGTCAATCGTCGGTTGGATAACAAGCAAAATATTTTGGAAGGCGTGACAAAAAATGTTTTTTTCATAGGAATTATGAGCCTTATTGGAGGCATCCAAGTACTGATTATGTTTGTTGGAGGAGCTGCTTTTTCAATAGAAAGGCAAACTGGCGCTATGTGGGGTACCGCGTTGATCTGTGGATTGTTGTCTATCCCATGGGGTGCAGTGCTGAGATGTATTCCCGATGCTTGGGTTATCAAGTTATATCCTGCCCGAGCTGTTCACTGGATGTCACAGATTTGGTACAGCATATTCAAGAGAAAGACTCCCAATATCGAAGTTTATGACGAAGAAGGAGCAGATGAGAATATCTCAGCCCATGCGAGAGCTCTTCCTCCACAGTATGTTTGGAATCCTGCAATTGAACAAGTTCGGCAAGAACTGGAATTCCTCAAGAAGGTTCGCGGAGGTCGACTCTCACAGCTCAACTTCCGACCTAGATCGATTTATGAATCTTGGAAAGAAGCACTTTCGCCTGTTACGCCGTCAACTCCTATTACCGGATCATCGTCTCCAACGAGCGCTACGCCTGGTGGATCACCCCCAAAAGGGGGATTTTTATCAGTCCCATTACATGGACCTAGAAGTCGTGGGTATTCCGGCAGTTCCATAGCGGCTATGACCATGGTTCCTATGGTTGTCGGAGGAGCTATTGGAGGTTGGTCCATTAAATCTGGCGACTCGGAGGCACCCGAAGTATCGGAGCAAGAGGCGGAGGGCGAGGAAATCCAGCTTGAAGATAACGCGTCTGAACGCATTACTGGCATTGAACCATAATATTAACGTATATAGTAAACATTGTATTTGTTTTGTTTTGGACACATTTAGCTTACACTTTTTTCCCCCCTGCATCTGTCCGGTTCGGCGCATCAAAACTTGTCATGCCCATAAGGTTGTCGCGCTTCGGTAAGGTTGTGTGATGTCTCCGTCTCGGATTCAACTAACGTTGTGAGATACACTGGCCGGACCTACGCCTCCCTGATGATCAACTACAGCCAAATCCGGGCCTCAGGTTCCTCCAGTGACGAAACAGTTGCGGTTAATCATCGAGCGTATGTATGAAATAAATGTAATGTCAGCATGCTAACTAGACTAATTACTCGAACATTGACTAAGTATCCGGTGGATTATGCGCTATACAGAGAATTGTTACAAAACAGTGCAGATGCCCGAGCGACCAGTGTTGAAATTAAGTTCTATAGCGATGAGAGCCATGAGAATTTAAGCATAGATACTGTACCAAGCGTGCATAGCATCCCAATTAGCAGATTGACTGTCCGAAATAACGGAGCTGCATTCAACGAAGATGACTGGAGCCGGCTAAAAGAAATAGCCAAGGGTAACCCGAATGAGACTAAAATTGGTGCTTTTGGTGTCGGTTTCTACTCTGTATTTGAACTTACTGACGAACCACTAGTGCACTCAGGCAACACTGTCATGAATTTTTATTACAAGGGGGATCAGTTGCATTTCAAGCGCACAGAACTGGAACCTGGCAGCCAACCAAACCAATGGACAATTGTAGATATTCCGTATCGTGCACCTGGGAAGATGCCTAATCTGATAGCATTTACCGCTTTTTTGACTCAGAGCTTTGCATTGGTGCCTCTATTGAATGTCGACGTTTTCGTCGATGACGTTAAGCTGCTAGAACTCAGGAAAACGGTTTCAGATGAAGAACAGTTACAAATTCCTAAGACAATTAACCCCAAATCTTCTAACGGCACATTGAGCCTAATCAGATTGGCGTCTGAGCGATTTCAGATATCTGTTACCTACATGAATATCACGCAAATGGAAGACCAATCTCAGTGGAACAAATCGTTATTTGGATTTGGTAAAAAGATGCTGTCGTTAGTTACGTCGTCGAAGAATCCCAGCGACATGACCACGACTGTATGTTTCCTGAGACGTGTGGCTGCAGATCTCAAGGTTAGTGTGTCATCGACATTTGCGTCTAAGATGAAGGCCACCGTTATGAAGGCGCCGGCCAAAATAGCCACTATGTCAATGGTTGTATCTAATTATGAGGAGAGTCAGTTATCGCAACTTCAGCCGCCACTTTCCGACTATTTATTTCCGCGCGAGTTTGCCGATGCGAAGATATTTATTGGCTTCCCCACCAAGCAAACTCCAGGCTTGAGGTGTCACATGTCCATGAACCAACTAATACCGACTATGGAAAGAACTGCCGTAGACTTGTCAAATGCATACGTCAAAGAATGGAACGAACAAATGCTATATATGGGAGGAGTTGTTGCTCGAGCAACGTATGAACTTGAGATGTCATCAATATCAAATGATATTGAAGACGCCAGTGCATATGTCATGTCGCGTTTTGAAATGGATAAGTCGACGCCTGACCAGCTTGTGGGCCGATGGATGCGATCTGGTTTCTGGAACTGTGATCGAAAGTCGCTTAAAGTTCCGACTCATGATGGCAAGATTATGGATTCCATTAACGTTAGAACGACAACGGCTAATTTTCTGACAAATACCCCTGTACTATCCAGCAAAGCCAAGTCTAAGGCTTCCAAATTTATTGCCACAGCAATTGAACTGGGATTTCTCAAGGAAGTGTCACATGCCGACGTGGCAAGAGATTTGCAATCCCATACACTTGATAGCGACAACGTAAACGAGCTAGTTTTGTGGATCCTTGATGAACAAACAAATGGCCGTTTGGCGGCTGAGGACACTCGAATGATTTTGGACGCCGCAGTGGCATGTGGACCAGGTGATAATGCTCTTACCGTCGTATTGGGTACAGTGCGAACATTTCAGAATAAGTATACCTTGGACAATGTTCCTCTTCCTCCGACCTGCATTCCCTATGGCTTGATCTCTAAAATATCAGTATCCTGCCTGCATGAATTAGGATGGAAAGAGCTGAGTGTTGCAGACTGGGTGATGTACATTGTCAAAGAACGTGCCAGCCTTGGACATGGGAAGGACCTTACTGTAGATGAAGCATTTTCTGTTATGGTCTTGGAAAAAATTAGCCAGTTTTGGAATTCCATGTCGACCGTCGAAAAACAGTCAATTTACAATGAGTTACAGTCCCTGACATGTATTCCAACAAATAAAGGCATGCAAAAGCCTAGTGACGCATATTTAGCAGAGATTGCGCTGTTTCCAAATCTTCCAGTCAAGCTGAGCGGTTTGACGGCATCGCACGACTTTTTATTTCAACTGGGGATGCGAAAGTCTGTCGAGGTCAGCTTTGTCCTGGAAAAGCTTGATGGGACTGACGCTGAGTCTTGGAGTGTAGCGGATGTAGTCAAATATCTAACGAGTCAACGGCGTTTACTAAAGAAGACCGATTGGCAGTTCCTTAAAGACAAGCCATTTCTCAAAGATATGCAAAATAGGCCGTATCGCGCAAACGAACTATTCGCACCTGACGACGCACTTTCAAGAATGAAAAATATGAAGGTGTTGAAATATGAGTATTGGAATTCAAACTCTCCTGAAGCTCAACTTTTATTCGAGATTGGCTTAAGGCCCTTTCCCAGTCTCGCGGAATTGTTTGCTGACCTTCAACACATCTCCTCCTCCGATGCCGACCTCGCCTTAACGTACTACCTTGAAAAACATCTAATAAATGCTTACAGTTCCAGATTATTCTACAAGCTAAATCCCAAGATTATTCCTTGCGCTGCCAATGACAGTAAAGAAGCTATTCTTCGTGGTCCTCAAGAGTGCTACAGTACGAAAGAAGTGAGCTTGTTCGGCTATCCAATAATTGTCAGCAGACTGTCAACCGAAGCTTCAAAATTAGGCGTACAGGCTGCTCCCTCAGTTTCATCTTTGGTTCAGCGATTAGTTGCCCATCCCTCAACAACTTTGTCTGAGGCAGAGGCTAAATTTATTTATTTGTCAACGAAAACGCAGGAATTGAAAAAGGAAGATATTGAATTATGTCGTAAGTCAAGAATTATTCCTCTCGAAACTTGGCAACTACAATATCCTGTCAAGACCTTTTTAGTAGAGGAAGCACTTGCGTCGCGAACTAGGGACACATTCTTTTATGAATTTTTTGATTTTGTCAAAATATCCTCTTCTGCTACTCCCTTCTTGCTGGCAATCGGAGTCCGATATGAGCCAAGCGTATCTGAAATTGCAGCCCTGGTAGCCCAAGACCCGTTAGTCATATACAGACGAGCCGGGGGCCCGATAAGATATCAAAAACTCTTAGCAATTTTTGCTGAGAAGTGGGATATCCTGACTAAACAGAATCCTGCGTTAGCCATGAGTTTGAAGCAGTCACCATGTTTAATTGGATATAAAGCTGAGCCCACGACATCAAACAATAACCTAGAAATCGAAGAGGTCAAGCCCCGTCCACAGTTACTAAGAGCAGCTGAGATCGTCATTGCTGATGATATTATCCTATATAATCAGTTTAAATCGTATGTTGCTACTGCGCCAGAAGATGGGTTGCTGGAGGGTATGTATCAAACACTAGGTTCACGACTCCTATCCGAAGTGGTTGAACGGACAGTAAAAGTTGGGAATCAGCTGCAGGGCTATGAAAAGGAGGCGCAAGAAATACAGTCTCGGGTAGCTGAACGGACAGTCCTTTTTTTGGAGGGGACGCGAGAGAAACGGCGAATCAAAACATCCAGCATCAGTAAAATCCAGGTCGTAGTTGTAGACTCTATACGCAAACATGGTCGCATAAGACTTCCAGGTCAGCCATCATCTCCTGAGGTCGTGGAAGAGGTCAGCGCTTGGATAAATCCGTCATATGTGTTACATATCTGTTTAAATGGCTTTGACTGGTTTGATGTCAGCCAGACGTTGATTAAAATCATGCTTGAACGACCAAATCCTGATTCCGCGATCGTCCTGGACTTGCAGTTGCGCTCAAGCTTGAAGCAGCTCGAAAGAAGGGGGTATAATGTAGACAGACTATTAAGAAAAGAAGAAGAAAGAAGGCTAATGGAAGAAGAAGTCATGGAGATCGAGAGAAAGCGGGTTGAAGAGCAAAGAAAGTTAGAAGAACAGAAAATGGCCGAGCGCCGCAAGGAGATGGAGAGTACTCAAACAGAACGTCAAAAGGAGCAGGTCGCGCCAGGATTCCCACGTCAAGGGAAGTCCCAAGAGCAGCCGCTGTCTGCGCAACAGCAGTCAGGACCGGTGGCGCAGCGACAACCGCAGCCAGTGCCACAGGAAGAGTTGAAACCACCACAATTGCCGACTCGACTTGAGCAACCAAGGAGCCGACTACTTTCTCAAATCAAAGATTCCATGCGTAAGCTCACCAACGCTCAACCATCAGGTGCGGCGGGCACTGCGGGCACGAACCGAACTCCAGTTCAAGGCAATGAAAACACGCAGCTTAAGCAAGCCATTCAGCAGACTAAACCGTTCACTCAAAATCAGTTGTATTCGCCACAACATGTTGATGTTCCTGCTCCTCAGCCTATAGAATGCGAGCCAAATCAAGCTCACGATCTGCGGTTTAGTGCCAAAGGCTTGCATCTACGATGTTTCGTCAGAAGAGATATGCCGGATTTGTCTAGCGCTGAACTGCAAGAATGTCAACGATTCGAGATGATTTTGATAGCCTGTGCGAACGTCTTTCAATGTTCCACAGAAAGTCTTCATATCTATTTGAATCCCGAGACGAAGACAGTGGCATTCAACTGTAATGGTAGTTTATTCTTCAATTTGTGGTATTTTCTGAAGTCCCTGACTACTGGTTCGCAACGCCCATTGACAGGGTCATGGAATCCTGTAGAGGCATTGGATTACTGGTTTCCAGTCATGGCACATGAACTTGCCCACAATCTGGTATCGTCGCATGGAGCGAATCACTCTTTTTTCACGTAAGTTCGTTTGTCTTTTATTTATTTTTATATTTTACTTATCTAACCAGCGAGAGTTACATCCAACACTATTTGGAGAGATTCAAAGAGATTTCTGCCGAATGGGCTAACAAATAATAGATTAATAGAATGCATTATCTTTGTAGATCTTGGTATGGTTCTTGTGTCATTAGTATTACCGTCGGCGAATAACACCGGATCGTTTTAATTCGAGTGCTGTCTTGTATGGTGGAGCAGTTGGGCTCTGAACTGGATCTAGGCTCATGCCAGCAACTGATTTGTCCAGGGTATATGTAGCGTCTGAATCATATTCGCTGAGGTCTCCACACGCGACAAACGGCGCAACCATTCTTTCCTTTGTATCATCTCGGTATTCTAATTCTTTTGAAAGCTTAGGGCGAAGTCCCATCTCTTCAAAATAGTCTTGTGTGGATAAGGACAAGCTGTTAGCACCAGTCCAACCAGGGCGAGGTCTATATCCTTGACAAACCACAAAAGCCTCTAAAGAAGAACCTCGGGATGACCTTGGTTTCGCACATGTCACCTTTTCAAATAGAAGTCCCAGTTGAAAATACATCAAGTCTATATCTCGGCCGCGGAAGACCTTCGCAACAAATGATCCGCCCGGCCTCAACAGAGCCGTAGCCAATTGTAGCGCTGAAAGAATTAGCTGGGCTTGAATGTATTCATCTAAATCATGCAGTCCTGTCACATCTGGCGCACCGTCTGAGCACACGAAATCTGCCGGCTCACCACCAAAAATCTCTAAAATCCGCTGCAGGGTCTTTGGGTGTGTAATGTCTGCTTGCAGACATGTCACTCCTTCAATGGGTGACATTGGCTGTAAATCAACCGCCACAATTTTAGAGCTTTCATGATCAAGGCGCGAAGATAGGACTTGAGACCAAGATCCAGGTGCCGCACATAGATCAACAACCCGAGACAATCCATTTAGCAAATGAAATTGAGAATCCAGTTGAAGAAGCTTAAATGCTGACCGGGCTCTCCATCCTTCTTCTTTGGCTTTTCTGTAATACAAATCACGCTTGTCCTTACTGCTCTTTCCCATTATAGTTACTGTGAAAAATAATTTGTCAATTTTCAGCCTCACTTCTCGTTTTGATGAAGGAAGACTCGGATCCTAACACAAATGAGAAGGCAAAAAAAAAAAAAAAAAAAAAAAAAAAAAAAAAAAAAAAAAAAAAAAAAAAAA
>JAKTVX010000047.1:0-93497 GCA_030581755.1 Crinitomyces ghanaensis
AAAAAAAAAAAAAAAAAAAAAAAAAAAAAAAAAAAAAAAAAAAAAAAAAAAAAAAGAAAAAACAACAACAACAATGAGAAGCAGAATCGTACATTTTAATGCAAATGTTTTTGATTTCTATATACATTATATACATCGTAAGTTAAGCGTCGAAGTTACAGGGTTAATATTGTCTATCACACATTGAATGCTCGTACCAATCTTTAAAGGCTTAATAGGTGTCACCGAGCCCTGAATACCATAAGGCTCTAGATACACCGACTGTTGACCAGACGCGAATGGATCAGCGGAAACAATGGCGGGAATTTCATCTTTCACAGACTGTAGGTATTTCAAAACGTAAAAATTTGTAGATTGTCTCATGGCAGATGTCACTAGCGACTGAACAGCCTGAATGCGATGAGCCATGACTGATAGTTGACTCTTGGTGAGAGGTTCCCTATTGAAGCCTCTGCCACTATAAAATTGCCAATGAAGTAAAATGTCCTGAAATCGGCGAAGTGGAGACGTCGCCTGCGCATAGAGTGGAACGCCGAGAGAGCTATGAGATCCTGCACTAGTGCCGAGACTTGACTGCCGCATGTATGGCATTAATTCGAATGAAAGATCAAGAGGCAGAGAACCCGACATCTTTTTAGCTTCTAATTTTGACCTGAGGTGCCCCGGAAGATCCACTTTTTGGGTGCGGAATATGCAAGGCAATCCATGAGAGTCTAGATGCTCGGCCAATAATCGGTTAGCTGTAACCATCAATTCGGCAACAAGGGTCTTGGCAGCAGTTGGGGTATCCATAAATAGCTGTATATCATCATCGCCATTTTTTACCTGAATTCGCGGGTTAGCCAGTCCTAAGTTAATTGCCCCATTAGCCAACCTCCGTTTCTGCAGTTTCTCAGCAATCTCGGACAATTTCTTAAAATCTTTTGCCATGGCATATGTGCCATTGTTATTTTTCCTGTTTGGATCACTGTATCCATTCAGGAGCTCGTCCACTTGGTCATAAGTCATGCTCTTCACAGACTTCAAATAACCGGGGAAAATTTCGACGGAATCTGGCTGAATTTGTGCATTTACTGGATCACACAGAAATGATACTGTCAAAGATCGACGAGCCCTATCTAGAGAAAACAGACTGGAGAACTCCAAGGGAAATAATGGGATAGAAGATGTGGGGAAATAAGCAGTCTGACACCTTCTGTAGGCGTCCTGCAAAACGGATGTATTCCACAAGTTATCGAAGCTCGATACCGGATCGGCAATATGCACCTGGATATTGTACAGAGGACCGAGAGTCTGAATTGATATAGCATCGTCGATTTCCTCGGCGGTCGCCTCATCAATGCAGTATGCTGTAGCCGAAACATCGCGACGTCCATCAGACGCAAAATCCGGCACACGCATTGATTCATTAAATATCGAAGCTGCAGGCGATGCGGCAGATAAAAAGCCTTCTCGCAGGAACGAATACTTATAGGAATCAATATGTGGGCCAACTGACCTATCAACTGCATCCATTTTATCACATATCTCCAAAGCCAATGTGGGGCTTAGAGTCTCATTTTTATACGCTTCAGTAGCCCGCATAACAGCTAATGCCGCTGATTGGTAAAAGACGTTTTGTCGATTAATATCCCCTAGACCATACCTTTTGATGAGTTGGATGCGGGATTCATCAACAGATTTACCGCCAAAGAGATCAGGGTGGAATGCTTGAGGCTCCGATTCCGACGGCTCGGAGATCTGGACTGACTGAAGGGCCCGGTCAATGAGTGCGATGTCTTTCTTAGAAAGTACGGTCAAAAGAATTCCAGGAACTTTCCTGTCGATCAATACTTGAGTGTCATAAGCAGTTTGGATGAATTTGTGAACCATAAATAAGACCGTAGGATCCACGGATTGTGGGGAGGCTTCTGCTGTGAGATTCCCCGAAAGGCGGCCAATTATGCTGCCGTCTACAGGACTATGACTCTTAACATTGGGCTCGGCGACATCCGCAGTTGCGTGATGGCCTGTGTTGTGGTTCTTGCTGTCTATTAAAGCATCCACTTCACATGCCAGTTGAAACATGGACACATTGACTATCTTGTCTTGGTGACGAAGTTCGCGTAATATAGAATCCAGAACGGACAGCACAGGCTCAGAGATACTATGGGCTGTGGCAATAAAGGACCGGAGTTCTGGGCAAATAAAATGTCGCGCCTGGTGGGACAGACACAAGACACTACTAATTCCAGTTTGTTGTGCGTCCTCAGGTAGAAACTCGCGAATCGACTTAGATAATGACTTACTATCGGAGATTTGACCCAGACGAAGCGTAAGCTCGAATTTGTCAACCTCAATAACATTACCTGTGGCGTCGCACACTTTAAATTTGGTATATTCTGGATTTCTGTCCACTACGACAACTGGACCCAAATATCTGGAATCCACTAAATCGCCTATACTGATTTCGCGAGATACATGGGAGTATAGCAACGGCCTCAATGATTTATTTACCTTGATGAAACTCGGATCAATTAGCTGAAGTTCATAGTCGGATCGACGTTGTTTGATTTGTTTGAGTATGTCGGTGTATTTGGGCACGACCTTTTTCGTAACCGGATCAATCGGTGACTCGGATGGGGTTGATTTTGCCTTCGCGGCCGCATGGCTGCCGTTTATTGTTCTCGAGGAGGCCGAACATGACGCGCTTGCAAAGGTCCTACATGTCTGTCTAACCCATGGTCGCTGCCGCAACATTGAAATATAGTTGGAAAAATTGGGGCTTAACTGACTTACTTTAAAATGACCGAAACCTTAGTCAAAAGCATTTAAAAAAAGAATTAAAGAAGATAAAGAAAGGAGAGAAGAAAACAAACACAAACGAAAGAAAACTGCAGGTAAATTAAATAGCTGCATTACACTACACTAAGTTACACGAAATGCCACTTCTCAGGCTCGGCGCGTTTGTCATGATCAGCCCATGGCTTACCCGGAGCGGAAAATGTCGTATAACCTGGGGTATCCTCCAAAGTGCCGTTCAAAATGGAGATGTCATGTGATTCGGCGAGATTAGGACTGTTCACCAGCGCTTGCCATGACTGGTGGCATGATTCAATGATAGACAATGCCTCGTCACGGTTCATGATAGAGCCAATCTCGTTGGCAGGTTTGCCGTCCGGGATCTTGTAGTCTCTAAACCAGTTGCTAGTAGCCGACAACAAGCCAGGAAAGTACTTCTCAATATCTGTAACAGTATTCACTTTATCGGCCATGGGATCATTGATATCGATGGCGAAGATCTTCCAGTCGGTTTCACCTTCGTCTATCAGCGGCATGCATCCTAGTATCTTGACTTGCTTAACTTGGCCAGTGTACGCAATTGACTGACCAATCTCGCATACGTCCAACGGATCATTATCCCCAGCCTGACCTGTTACGCGGTCAATGTGGGAAGGATCTTCCCATGTTTGAGGCAGCGCACCGTAGTTGTGTATGTAACCTGTAAATGGGAAAATATTGGGCACATACCGCAATTGCTCCTTTTTGCGATCTTGTACAAGTGGATTGAAGTCTTTTGATCTGCTAATTTCAATCTTGGCGTTCGTCCAACGTGGCACTTCTACGATCATATTGTACACACCTGGCTTATGAGCTTCAAGCGGGATGTCATGCAGGGGACTAATGGCTTTCTCATTTGCTTCAAAAAACCGTTCAAACAGTCGGGTATGTAATACGCCGACTTGTCGTAAAGCGTAATTGCTGGAATGTCGTCGGAATACTTTGCTTAACATGGTTGTAATTATTGTCGATCTATATCGGGCCAAAGTCGGTATAATGTGATCTGCATGAGGGGAAGGTGCTGATTGCGCGCGCGCCCCCCAGCCGCTGAGGGTGCGAGGGGCTAGTACTCCCCCCACCAAAAAATAGAGTTACGGTTTTATACTTTAATATTCTGCGCGAGCAGTTAATTACCCACATTAAATTTAAATAATTTAACGTCAGTTGTTGGGCAGCAGCACTTCGAGCTACATATGCGAGACTATGGTCCATCATAACGCGGATTCTTGTCGATATGAACCTGCCAAATAAATGATGTGGTGAAGGAATAACAGAAAGACGCATATATACACAGATAGATACATCTATCCATGTAGTACAATGAAATGCATTGTGTGCAACGCTGTATTATTAGTATTACTATTATTCTGTTGCAATACCAAGGTGGTTGCGCACATGGAAATGATCCTTCCTGCGCCCATTAAGTCCAAGTACAATCGGTTCTATACATTTGAGAAAATTGACTATTCGTACAACGATCCATTGGGTGTGTTCCCTTGCAAGGGATATCACGTTAGTGAGCCAAAAATTTCTACTGAGCACTATATGGCCGGAGAAAGACAGAACCTGACTATTGAGGGAACGGCACATCATGATGGAGGTTCGTGCCAGATCTCTCTTTCCTACGACGAGGGCCGGACGTTCACAGTAATCAAGTCAATTATTGGTGGATGTCCTCTAAAACGTACGTATGACTTCGAGATTCCTCGATGGGCGCCTCACGGGCAGGCACTGTTAAGCTGGAGCTGGATCAGTCGTATCGGTAATCGGGACTTTTATCAGAATTGTGCATGGGTGGATATCATAAATTTGGCTAATGTACATCGAAAAGCTCCGGTGCTTGAAGGTCCTCCAATGTTTGTGGCCCAGTTGCCGGGGACATGTCAGATAGCTGAAGGATACGACTTTGTATATCCAGATCCTGGTCTTCAAGTAGAATATGGGGGCGATGTAGAAAACTATACAATTATCTGCGAGGAATGCTATCCGGTGCCACAGTCGAGTCGACGTTTTAGATTTAATGGACCAGGCATGTGGGTGAGCGACACCTCCAATATGAGCTGTATTATTCGTAGTCGAACGCCGTCATCTTGGAGGAACCATCATTAACAAGAAAAGAAAAAGAAGCTAAGAGCAAACAACTAGATAAAAATATTATAAACAATATTGATAATAGTAAAATAATAATAATAAAAAAGCATAATCATAACATTACATAAAAATCAATTTTCTGGCTTAGTTGCACAAAATAGTACAATTATTCCGGCCTCTCTGAAACCCATGTCCGCGGCTAGAATAGACCTCATTTTAATAGCGTTGACCTCCTCAGGAACATAATCGCTAAAGTGTTTAACTAGTGAGTCCATATAATATGAAGACAACAGATCAGTTAGTGAGCCAATTTGATTACCCCAGTTTCGAGGTAGAGCAATCAGTGCTCTTGAGATGTCTTTGAACCCAGATTTAGCCAATCTGCCTGCAATGGTCATAGATGGACGCATATCCATCTCCTTTTGGTTTACACAATACTCGAACCTTTCAAATAAATACCGATCTATGGGACATCGGTTTAAAAGTGTGAAGTCAGACATCACAAGTTCAATGACTCCACCTGGCTTCAAGACTCGATATAGTTCTCGAAACACGAAATCCCATTGATTCCTTTTCAATAGATACCACAATGTTTTTGCACTAACCACATCAAAGAAATTATCATCAAACGGTAATCGAGCCAGTGAATGACCCACGAAGGGAATATAATTAGGCGGCCCTTCGTTATTAGGGATTGAAGAATATGAGGTCTGAGTGGGATCTAATTTAAATCCGTACACCATAGCGTCAGGTTGATCCAGAGCCAATTGCCAAGCCCAAAAATCTTTCATGACCCCTTGTATGTCCAGCACACAGGGAGCAGCATCAGCCTTCACTTGTTTAGCAATTCTATCGCGACCTTCAGGGGAAAAGAGTAGTTGATTTTTCAACAAGAATCTAAGAGCCATCATTAGCCATAGTTCTAAAATATCTGGGTCCTTCATCAACAAGGTAGAATGAAGCCAAGCTTCTTTCCGCGTTTTCGCATAAACCAATGAATCAGATTGTCTAGAGTGGGACACAAATCGAACGAACCGGTCCCAGTGGTCTCTATTCATACGTTGAAGTTCAGTTAATGAACGGGTATAATTGGTATGTCTGGCTGGTTGACTCTGATTGGAACTGCTGATTGTTGAAGCCTTTCTGTAGGAGGATTGATCAGTTGATGCCGACGATACAGAGCCCGTAACTGGCTTTGTGGTAAAAACAGAGGGGGCGCCACTACTACTGCCACTACTAGGAGCAGCAGTAGTACTACTGGCAACAGGGTTGCTAGTAGCCGTTGCAGCAGTAGCAGCAGCCGTAGTACTAGAACCAGTAGTATTACTACCTATACTAATAGCGCTAGTACTGGGAAAAGCCGAGCTATGCACTCCTCGCGGAGTAGTAGGAGCGCTCACAGTTCCCGAAGAATGTATTCGAGCAATGGGCATACGTTGATATGACTGAGCTCGAGATAATGCTGGCGATGACTGGGAGGCAACGGGTTGTGAAGAAGGGGGAATCGATGGCCTGTGGGCCTGAGGCGGAAGGGAACTGGCCGGACTTGGAAATGACGTCTGTGACGAGGTCGCCACACTGGGATGTCGAAGAGATGTGGCAGACGATGAAGTAGAAAGCGTTGATGTTTGTATTTGCGACTGCGACCCGGAAGGATAAATAGGACGACCAGATAACATGGGGTGATTTGGCTGTAACGTGGTTTCAGACGGCGAAATCAAAGTGGCGTTAATTGGGCCTGATATCATGGAGGGGGTGATTCGTTGATGTTGAAGCTTCGTAAGTGGGGAAATTGACGCATCGCTCTTTCTTCGAAGTGGACGAGTCTGCGGCAGGACATCACTTCGTATACTTGCGGCGTCACTTTCATATATTGAATCCATCCGCGGCGTACTTGCTGAGGTTCCCCAATTATAATTCGCCTTAATCCGCGGTGTGGTATCACCACCACCGCTGGTATTATCATTATTGTCGTTATTGGTTGCTGTAGGTGTTATTGGCGAAGTGTCAGGCGGGGTGTTCGAAGTCATCGGGCTACCAGACGGCGCCGGACTACGCGGTAAATAATATAAACTAGAGCCAGTTGACCCAGGTTGTGACGAGTCTGGAGAAGGCGTAGAGGTAGCAGGGGAGATAGGCATATCAGGGGCCAGTGGAGTCAAAGATCCAGGAGATACTTTACGTCCATGGCCAAATTCCTTACTCGGTTTCCTAGATGAGAATAAGTGAGAAGTAATTCCTAGCCCCTGATGGTGATGCTGCTGTTGAGGGCGCGAATCGTCATCATCTTTTAGAGATGGAAAATTCGAAAACCGGCGATGGTGGTCAGACGATTTGGAAGATCGTTTAAATGGCATGACAGTTCATAGCTTCTCAAGAGAAGAGGAGGAAAGAGGATAGGGAGATGAAGAGGAGAGGATATAAGAATAATCGGTTCCTGGACTTACAAGTCACAAATGCGTTTAGTCCTGCTGACTGATCAAGCCGAAATTACTTTTTTTTTGACAGGGTTAGGGCGTCTCGCGCAGGTCCTTTTGTGGGCATGCGTAACGCGCGGCGGTGGGTCTAGCAAACACAATGTACGCCAAAGGACGTGTGGGGTACGAACGCATGTGGCGAGTGGAGACTAACATGCAGGAAAGGCATTACATGACGAAAGAAAGTAAAGCAAACAGGGTCGCCCACGCAAACTACTTATTGAGAAGCACGACACGTGGTTGGTTTGCGCTATGCACATCACGTATGAGCTATTGATAGAAAATATATTCTTTGGTCTACTGCATGGTTGCTGTAGGCTATGCATATGTCAAAAGTCAAATATAGGTTTTCAGGGGGGGGGGCGGCACTGCGCGGCGCTGGGGAACAAATAAAGTTGGGTCATTGGAAAGAGGGGTTGAGATAGCTCGTCAGTTCCTAACCGAACAAAAAAGAAAAAATATGAAACCCTGGCAGACTCAAAAAGAGGAAAAAAAAAAGAAAAAGGAACAGGTGGCCGATGCGCCGAGGTATATGAAAAAAAAAAATAATAATTAAGAGGGCAGTTAAAGATGCGTACTAAATATTGAAAAAAAGAAACAAGCCGAAAAACGCCAGCAAAAAAAAAAATAAAAAAAGAAAACAAACAGCAATGCATGTGTACGTGTAAGTTACTTTATCATTTTTTTTAAAAAAATATCTGGCTAATGGTGGCCACAAGAGCATACGGCTTTGCGGAGTTGGTTAATAGCAGCAGCCGGATCATCTGCTTTATACACACCAGTGCCTGCGACAATTACGTTGGCACCAGCTTCAGCGGCGTCGTTAATAGTTTGGGCATCTAAACCTCCGTCAACTTGAACGTTAAGATTAGGAAACTTCTCTCTCAACAATTTAACTTTGGGCATCATGTCGGCCATGAACTTCTGACCTCCGAACCCAGGTTCAACAGTCATGACAAGTACCATGTCACATTTTGGGGCTAATTCCAAAATTCTGTCGTCAACTGGAGTCTTGGGTTTAATTGCCATGCCGACCTTCATTCCATGTTTACGGATCTCTTCAATAACTTTAAGTGGCTCATCTGTAGTCTCGATATGAAAAGTGTACGAATCTCCGCCGGCGTCGGCCATTGGACCAATCCATTGTAAAGGATTAGAGACCATCATATGGCAGTCAAAGAATGCCAGCTCTTTAGGAACTTTAGTCCGAAGGGCTTTAACGACCATTGGACCAAATGAAATATTTGGAACGAAATGTCCATCCATAATGTCTACATGGAACCAATCTGGGTTGTTCTTTAGCATACGAAGAGTATCGGGGCCGATCTCACTGAAATCGCCCGACAGGATCGAGGGAGCGATGATGGCCTTTGTTGTAGTCATTGGTGGAAAATTGGATGGGAGAGTAGGTAGTGCGGCGGGGTCATATTTTATATGTCTTAGATAAACTGTGAGGTTCGGAACTGTCAACTCCAGTTTGGGGTTGGTCCAACAATCGGCCAATACAAGCCGAGATTGAGAATATGATTGTAATTGTATGATTTCGGATAGACTATTGTCATGGCGTCGGTTGCGAAATATTCCATAGTGGCTCGATGAGATATTAATAGAACTGAGGAAAATTTATTTCTATACTGATTTAACATTTAATTGTGATGTCGCTTGGTATTCGTTATTTTGCTTTTCGTTGCAGCTTTTTTTTTAGTCAAGACTACTTATATACCCAGTTTCTCAAGAATCGTGGAATACTTAATTTTTGAAGGATAGTGTGATCAATCCATTTTTCTTGAAGAGTAAAGCTGTCAAAAAATATCGATAGCCTGCGAAATCTTTTCATCGCGCTTTTAGTAAAACGCTCTTTCACCAGACACTGGTTCGGAATTACCGCGATGCCTTATTAGTTTGTATAGCTCTGTCGAGCAGAACCGTATTCACATCGTGAGATTCTTTCTGGGCATTTTGTCAAGCGCAGACTCTTTGAATAAATGGTAGTTTTATTACCCCTATCCCTCACTTGATCTTGCACCAATGACTGCCTATCGTCCATCATGTTTACCATTTGGACCTTCCTAGTGGTTCTTTGAATAATAATAGCGGACTTGGAAGTCCATTAACGCCACTCTAACATATGTTTGCGCCGATCAGAGCCAGGCTGCTCTAGTCACAGTGTGGCCATTAAGATATCCAATGCCAGGTTCTGTAACATGATCAGGCAGACCGACAACTTGGAGACAGGCAAACCGTTTTTCGAACGAAACAAAAGCGACGATTTGCAAGAAACTGAGACCAGCTTAGATTGGCATTTCGGCCAATTCCAAAATCTTCACTAGGTCAAATGAATTATCAGCAGTACGGACTCGTTGAATAGACTTTTTTTTTCTTTTTTTTTTTTTTGTTAAAATGAAATTGAGAAAGTTACGATTGTTGTCGCGTCACGTCGAGATTTCCTGATAGGGAATTTTTCTCACTAACCTTGTTGGCCGTCAATTTTGCTTGACGCGTTACTTTAACCTTTCCTTTCTTGAATAACTAACTACTAACTTATGCCACCATCTCGATTCAGACCAGCTGGGTCACGGAGTACGGCAATAGACAGATCTACTCTTTCGGCAGATGCCACATCTGTCGGAACAAAGTTTGAACATATACAGGATGTGGATCGCATAGATAGTGTCATGGGCTTTGACAGGTACGAGTCCGAAGCAGTGAAAGTAGGATGGCTTGTCAATATGCATCCGGTAAGTGAGAAATTTTGTTGGTATTTTGATGACTAGAAATGAGGGCTAACAAGACAACAATTTCCGTAGTATCGGTGCCTGGTGGATTGGCAGCTGTGGATTACTATTTTTTGGACGATGAAGGTGGAAGCTTTAAGGCGACCGTACAATATGATCCCTATTTTTTAGTAGCTTGCACGGTGAGTGAGAGAAGACGCGACTTTTTTTTTTTTTTATCAACGTTGCTCTAACAAGAGAGGACATGAGGCAGACGTGGAGGAATATTTGCGACGTTTGCTTGGGTCAGCCAAGCGCATTTCACGACTAGAAAAAGAAGATCTCAGCCTTTCCAACCATTTGGTGGGCAATAGACGACTCCTTATCAAATTGGAGTTCAGCAATATTAATGAACTTTTGGCGGCCCGTCGGATGCTAATGCCCATTGTCGAGGCCAACAAACGGACATTGGAAGAACAGGAAAATTACGGAGCATTATACAGTGATGATCGTCGTGAAGCATCAAGTTGCCTTGAAGATATTATGGAATATGACGTACCGTACCATGTAAGAGTCGCCATTGATAAAGATATCCGGGTGGGTAAATGGTACAAGGTTCAGGTTAAATATGGGATTACAGAACTAATTGAAATGCCTGAGCGGATCGCGCGGGCTGATCCTGTAGTGATGGCATACGATATAGAGACGACGAAACTTCCACTCAAGTTCCCTGATGCGAAAATAGACAAAGTAATGATGATTTCGTATATGATTGATGGCTCAGGATATTTGATCATTAATCGAGAAATTGTGTCCAAGGACATCGAAGATTTCGAATACACACCCAAACCAGAATACAAAGGAGAATTTTGCATTTTCAACGAGCCAGACGAGAAAGCAGTGTTGCAGAAGTTTTTCGAGCATATCCGGGACGAGAAGCCCACGGTCATTGCAACATTTAACGGAGACTTCTTTGATTGGCCGTTTGTAGAGGCACGAGCTAAAGTTCATGAGCTGGATATGTTTGAAGAGATCGGATTCCAAAAAGACAGTGAGGGTGAGTACAAGAGTGCACACTGTGCGCATATGGATTGCTTTAGATGGGTACAGCGTGATAGTTACCTGCCGCAGGGTAGCCAGGGTCTCAAAGCGGTGACTAGTGCTAAGCTCGGGTACAATCCCATTGAAGTGGATCCAGAAATGATGACTCCATATGCCATTGAGAAACCCCAAATTATGGCCGAATAT
The DNA here is from genome assembly GCA_030581755.1 of Crinitomyces ghanaensis. NCBI lineage: Eukaryota > Fungi > Ascomycota > Dipodascomycetes > Dipodascales > Trichomonascaceae > Crinitomyces > Crinitomyces ghanaensis. Next base: position 11,351 of record JAKTVX010000047.1, read on the forward strand.
TCAGTCTCTGACGCCGTCGCCACCTATTACCTGTATATGAAATACGTGCATCCTTTCATTTTTTCTCTGTGTACGATTATCCCTTTAAATCCTGATGAGGTTCTGCGCAAAGGTACTGGAACGTTATGCGAGATGTTGCTCATGGTCCAGGCATATCAGGGCAACATTGTGTTTCCGCAAAAGCACAAGGAGCCCACAGAACGGTTCTTTGAGGGCCATCTGGTTGAGAGTGAAACATATGTTGGTGGTCATGTGGAATCCCTTGAAGCAGGAGTGTTTCGAAGTGATATTCCGGCCGACTTTAAAATTGATCCTACAGCTGTGGATGAAGTACTAACTGACCTGGATGCCGCGCTTCGGTTCACAGTGGAGATTGAAAACAAGAAGAGTTTAGACGACATTGAAAACTACGAGGAAATTAAGCAAGAAATAACAGACCAACTCTTGGGCCTCAAGGAGAGGCCGATAAGGCAAGAATGTCCTTTGATCTACCACGTAGATGTTGCGTCAATGTATCCCAATATTATGACAACTAATAGATTGCAGCCCGATTCCATGGTTACAGAAGAGGACTGTGCAGCATGCGATTATAATGTGCCAGGCAAAAAATGTGATCGCCGGCTTCCCTGGGCCTGGCGTGGTGAGTTTTTTCCCGCCAAAAAAGATGAATACCTTATGATCAGGAAAACTTTAGAATCGGAACGGTTTCCACTGAAGTATCATGACCGCAGATTTGGTTCAGACAACAAAGGCAGACAGTTTCGAACCTGGGATGAGCTGAGCACAGCTGAGCAAGCCACGCATGTGAAAAAGCGGTTGACCGAGTATTGTAAGAAAGTCTATCATCGGGTGCGTCAAACCAAAACTGTAGAACGTGAGGCGATTATTTGCCAAAAGGAGAATCCGTTTTACGTCGACACTGTACGAAGTTTTCGCGATCGACGGTATGAATTTAAAGGATTACAGAAAGTCTGGAAAGGCAAAGTCAATGAGGAAACTGACGCAGCTGCCAAAGAAGAGGCCAAGAAAATGGTAGTATTATATGATTCACTCCAGCTGGCGCACAAAGTTATTCTCAACTCCTTTTACGGATACGTGATGAGAAAAGGGTCACGTTGGTATTCCATGCCCATGGCGGGGGTTACTTGTCTTACTGGCGCTACAATTATTCAGATGGCTCGCTCCCTCGTTGAGCGGCTAGGACGACCACTGGAATTGGATACGGATGGAATTTGGTGTATTTTGCCTAAAAGTTTCCCGGAAGATTACACGTTCAAGTTAAAGAACGGCAAAAAAATGGTAATATCCTATCCATGTGTAATGTTGAACCACTTGGTACATGCCAAGTTCACCAATCACCAGTATCACACTTTGAATGCTACCACTGGAGAGTACGATATGAGTTCCGACAACAGTATTTTCTTTGAAGTGGATGGACCGTATCGGGCCATGATTTTACCCACGTCTAAAGAAGAAGACAAAAATCTCAAGAAGCGGTACGCTGTCTTTAACAGCGATGGGAGTTTAGCCGAGCTTAAAGGATTTGAATTAAAACGACGTGGAGAATTGCGAATCATCAAGGCATTCCAGAGTCAGATTTTTTCTGTGTTCTTGGAAGGCAGTACGTTAGAGGAATGCTATAAAGCGGTTGCTAAAGTGGCGAACTCCTGGCTAGACATTCTGTCGTCCAAAGGAGCTACTCTTGAAGATGAAGATTTAATGGATTTAATTAGTGAGAACAGAAGCATGTCCAAACAGTTGGCAGAATATGAGGGCAGAAAGTCCACATCCATCTGCACGGCGAGACGATTAGCGGAGTTCTTGGGGTCGGAAATGGTTAAAGATAAAGGTCTAGCCTGTAAATATGTTATTTCTCGACAGCCAGTGAATGCCGCTGTTAGTGAGCGGGCCGTTCCTGTAGCCATCTTTGCAGCCGAATTATCAGTGAAGAGTCACTATTTACGCAAATGGCTCAAAGACTCCAGTTTAGAAGACTTCGACCCTCGATCCATCATTGACTGGGGATATTATTGGGAGCGTCTCGGTTCGACTATTCAAAAAATTATTACTATCCCAGCTGCGCTGCAGAAGGTTCCCAATCCTGTACCGCGAGTGCAGCATCCTGACTGGCTAAACCAACGGTTGGAAAGGGTCAAGTCGAAGCAGCAGACGATTACCTGGGAAAAGACAACAAGGTTAACAACCACATTTGCCGATCGAAATGATACCAATAATAGCTTGGCCGCTGCTGGGCCGGCACCCACTATTATCGATATTGAGGATCTGGAACAAGGGGAGAATGCAACTAACAATCTAGCCGCCAAAACTGGTCGTGTTAAACGGATAAGGAAAAAGGACGCATCAGCTAATGATGACCAGTTTCCTACATTGCCATCGACTGTGCCTTCAACAGATGATTACAAGGAATGGCTGAAATATAATAAAATCAAGTGGAAGATCCAGAAACAGGCACGACGGAATCGGATTCAGTTATTTGGTGAATCGGGCGCCAGTAAGAAGGGGAATCGAAGCGGCGGACTGGCTAATATAGTGCGTAACCAACATGAGGCAACTTATGCCGGGACCATTTGGGACGTATTGGGTTATGAACGGACCAAGACGCCCGGAGAAGTGCGAGCATTAGTGCTAATTAATGGGACTATCCATCGAATTCGGATTAATGTGAAGCGACGAATCTACTTGAGTGTGCGTGAAGCGAGCAAAAGAAGTGTGCCCGATGAAGGTGACGAGGACGATGATGATAGTCCGTTTGATGATTTACCATCGGAGTGTCGTGTGAGCAGGACCAACCGCAAGGTAGCTACTGCGCTTAGCCAGCAGCAGGAGGACGACTCTGAGAATGGCGTTACTCAGTTACGAATGTATGAACTAGTAATGCCGGAACGGGTATATCGTGACATGCTCATACAACCCAACAATGTTCTCAAGCACCATCGGGTTGTGGGAGTGTACGAGACGCAAGTCGAGGCGCATGATCGTGTAATCTTGGAACTTGGAAATCAGATGATGTTGGATAACAGCCAGCCGGGACTTTTGGGTAAAGGACTTGAGCGGGGATTCGAAATGGAGTGGTTGCGCCCTGTTATGAAGAAAAGGCAACAGCAACAGAATCCAGCGGGCCAACACCTGTACATCAAGGACAATACTCTGGTGGATTTTATCCATGTGTTTAACCTTGTGTCGACAAATGACGTCCAGATTTTTACAGTTATTCCGTCATGGAAAACTTCGGGGTACGTTTTTGTGGTGCGACCGGGATCGCAGCCTGGACCAATGGGATTTTCTAGAACCTACCAGGACGAGTTAGCCCGATTTTTCGAGCAGACTCAAGCCATTGCCTCGCAATACCCTGAGACCATGAGTTTGGAGGAACATTTGTATGGCCCGGACAGGATGCCGACAATGTTCCGCAAAATTGGATCCGTGTTATCCTCGCTGTACTCGGAGCGTGGAAGCAAAAGTATTGTATGTTTGCAATCGCCACATCCAGGTAAGCTGAAGCGACACATTCGACAATTGGAAGATTTTGCAGCGGTAGAGATCAAGCCGCGAAACAAGGCATCTCTTCCGTTGTTGAGTTGGCAAAGAGTTGCCAGCAAACGGATTGTCAAGGCATACCTACGCTGCAGGAGTTGGCTTAACCATACAGTTAATTTGGCAAGATTCAGCAACATTCCTATAGGCAACATTCCTGATATCAGATATGTTATGGACGTTATGTATAGTCGAAGGTTGATTGAGCAACAGCTTGTCTTGTGGTGGTCACGATCATCTATTGGAGATCATGGTGGCGCGGAAAAAGATGCGATCGTTGAGATGGTCCAAGCCTCCTCGTCAACAAGCGCTGTTGGCAGTAATAGCACAGCGGCTACCAGCAGTGTGCGGGTCAACAGCCCGGGGGTATATGTAAGGCCATGTATCGACATCAGGCTTGGCAACTACGTGGTCAACGCAGCGTTGACTGGCGCGCTGACTGAAATGGGCGGCGGAGCAATTGCCGGCGATGTGGAGTGGTGTGGAATCAGCAAAACAGCAATTGGGGCGTTAACGGATTTGTTGAAAGAGTGGTGGCAGCAAGCTGCGGCGAGCAGCGCTGATGTTGTCATTGACGAAGTAGATCAAAGGTTTGCAGATTCATTGATCGAATCTTTCGTTCCGTGGATTTGTAATGGAGAATCTCTGCTGTATGACACAGGACTGCACAATTATGTCAAGACGCTTAGCCGTCAGTCGTTTTTTCAGATGTTGGGAGAAATTCGCAAATTGGGACTATCTGTTGTGTTTGCTGATAGTGATCGCATTATTCTGAGTACCAACAAGGCCAGTGTTGCGCACACGTATGCATATGCCGGGTTTGTTGTGAAAACTATACGAGCGAAACCCCTGTTCAATTTTGTGGAGCTCGAAGTGACACAATATTGGGACACCCTAGTGTGGATGGATGAAGTTAATTATGGCGGTTATTGCATTTCTCAGGAGCAGATGGTAGCAATGTCATCGACATCGTCAACAACTGATTATGAGTACCTTCTGACAAACTCCTGGCATATTGCCAGCTTTTTACCCGAACTTTTGGCTTCAGAATTCGATCACTATGTCGCCATGTTTACCGATAGGGTGCGATCGATAGGAAGTCAAGTACCTGCGGGGACAGGTGCCGGCACGGCTGCAACGTTTGTAGGTAATGTGGTCACGCAGACGCAACAGCAGAAAGAACTGGATCAACAAGAAGAAGAGCAACGCAAGACCATGGCATCATACGTATTCCAGCAACTGCAGCAAATGTTGGTCAAACGACTCAAGCAGTTATTGCAGCGATATAATGACAGCTTAGTTAATTCAGACCTGGAACATTTGTTCAGACTGCCCGAACGTGCTGGCTCGCACTTGAGCGCCTCCACAACAAACCCACTGCTCCTGTTTGTTCAATGCGTGAGTAAAGTGCTTGGCTTATGGGAATACCTTAGCTTAGAAGCTCTTCTTGTTAGAAGGGCGCTGCTTCATGTACTCGCCATTGGTGAGTTTGCCACCGAGGGTGAGTTTGTGGACCCGAGTTCATCGTTGTATATTTTTGACGTTATCTGTCAATCGTGTGGGGCAATCGCTGACATTGATTTGTGTCGTCACGATGCCGAGTACAACAATAAAGACCTAAACGGCAACGCCACTGGCAGTAAATCATCAAGATCGAATGTTCGCCAGTTGTATTCATGGCGCTGCAACAGATGCCATTCGTCTTATGACAGGGTGACTCTCGAAGAGCTAATTATTCGACAGCTATTTAAGGAGCTAACCCAATTCCAGACCCAAGATCTTAAATGTGCGCGATGCCACACAACTCGTGAAGACTATCTGTCAATAAATTGCAAATGTTCTGGCGAGTATATTGAGACGATTCCTCGTGAGCAAATGTTTAGTCGGATACAAGTGTACGAGCAGGTGGCCAATTTCTGCGATTTGCGGTTCGTCAAGGACGCGCTGGCGAGTATCTGAAGTGTTTGCCTGAATATTATTATACTATATGCATATACATGAATATAAACGTAATGACATTATTATTGTTAAATAAGATCAAATAAATAATATGCTAGAAAACTATCTCCTCGGTAGTCATGCCACACACTACACACCGCCTAGAAATTGTCTTAGTTGCACTGTCCATACTGGAGGCTACCCATTCATGTTCATGAGAGGGCTGGGCCCGAGAGCGAGTCAAGGCCTCAGCACGTGTACGCTTGCGCATCTCAGTGATCTTATCGAGAAACTTTTTTTCTTTGCGTACCTTTTTAGCCTCCTCCCGTCGTTCGTATTCTTGATCTAGACCCTCGGCTCCACCCCATTTCTTGAATGCAAATTCTTCTACCTGATATCGTACATACAGCATCATGTTTGTGTATGTTTTTTTATGGGGATTAGGCCGCTCAAGATGAGGCAAGAGCTCCTCGTCTCGAAGCTCGGGGTCGGTCAAAAGATAATCTTCCTTGCATTCGGTCTTAGTTAGTAGTGAGTATTTTTCGGGATATTTCTTGCGACATGCTTGGCATACTCGTACCTTGAACACGTTATAAAACATGAAGTCTAATTCTACGGTACCGCAGTCAAAGCATTTCGGCGCATCAGGATTATTCGGCAATGTGGGAGCTTGTTGCAGTTTTTGTTGCTTTTGCCATTCTTCGAGAGTTAAGGATGAAGCGGAAGTGCCAACTTCACCCTCATCTTGAAGAAAACCTCCGCGAGAATCGGTCATTTTAGAGAAGTCATAGTCAATATAATTTTTAAATTTCTTCGAGACAGGTTTAAGGGGTCGCTGATCTGTGGCATTACGGTGCTGCGAAGGAGTCGAACTGTTCGTGGCGCCAGCTCCACCAGATGAAGAATTCGCAATACGAGTAGTGCTGAAGCTCGTATTCTTGCTTATCCCACCATGTCGTTGCTGTGGTATCACACTACCTATATTTCTTTCTCGTGCTAGCTTTTCTTTAGTCGCTTGCAATCTTTCTAGGGCCCGTCGTCGATTCTCATCTGTGCTCATATTCTGAACCTGCAGGCAGGCAACGAGGCTGAAAACTTAAATAAATAAAAAAAAGTCAAGTTCCCGGTCACGTGATCAATACGCTTACGTTTGTCTCGCGATGTTTGAAAAATCGTTTATTTATCGATCATTATGTCTACACTATAAAAGGCTGTGCTGGAATTTTTGTCTTATTTCTTTTTCATGTAGTTTGCTAAACCGAATATGCTATTTCGCTTCTGTCATTCGATCAGGTAATCATGTATAGTAAGCCCGATTTCTCTAGCAACCTGCTCTATCATATCCCAAGATGCATTGATCCTCCACCGGGTTCTAGAATCTAATGGATCATTAGAAGATGTCCTTACGATGAGTCGCAACGTTGTCAAGGTTGCGATTTGCATCCCCACGTCGATTGTTGGCAAAAACAACGTATCAGTTTCATCATCCTGGCCCATAAGAGAGTGTAGAATTGCTAACATTCGTTCTAAATCAAACGGAGGTGCAGCCAAAGATCGCGGATTAATCTTGAGTTGTTTTCGCCGGCCAGTATCTCTTCGCTTAGCTCGGGCTTCCTTGGCTCGCGAGAAAAATCTACCATCATATCGAGGCGGGTTGTATGATGCCAGATAAGCAGCGCAGAGAATATACTTAGATTCAATAGGAAGGTTGGACGAAGAAACTCCGGCTGCCATCATACTGTCAGCAGCAGACGTCTTTGTCGTTTTCCTTGCCTCTTCCACAATTTGCAGCAACATATCAGTGTCATAGTCTACCAATCGGTCAATCACAGCTACTTCGCTAGCGAAGAGGTACTCACATTGTTTGTACAACTTGCCAAAATCTGACGTGGTCAGTCGGCCGTCTTCGATTGGCCTGATAAAAACAGGCCATATCTTTTCAGCTACTAACCGCAGCATCCGAACGTCTGTACCCGTGAATGCGCCCAATGTATCGTATACTAATGACAGATAGTTTGTTTGCAAAGTCTGCCATGAAGGATCGCTCCTACGACCAGTTGTAATGCTAGCGTTTTTGTTTATATCAGTGTTAGTCGTATCATTATTACCAGGCACTCCCATCTCTGCCAATATCTGCAAGGCTTCTGCCTTTGTGTATCGCGGAAAATGGATATGCGGCACCCCAGTAGTTACCAGTGCTCGAGGCTCTAGACTGTTTACAGCAAAAATCACAACAAGATTATGAATCGATGACATCTCAGAAATCCGCGCAAAACAACTATAGATGTCAAAGGACACATCTGGCAGTTGGTCGATTCGGTCGAGAACCAATATATGAGGTTCGCTTGCCAGTCCCTGACTTTGCTGATTCGAAAAAAAATTCGACAGAATATTAAAAAACACACCAAAATTTTCCACAGCTAGTAGATCTGAGCCCTTGTCATTTGAAACTTCTTCCCCACTGCTCTTGATCAGCCGAATAGCCTTTTGGAGTAAAATTCGTAATGTTGAACATTGTTGACATGCTATCCAGGAAAACTTCACCTTGGAATGGTTCAGATATTTCTGCAAACAATATGATTTGCCTGTAGAGGTCGGACCATGGACTAAAATAGCTGAAGGATTTTGCTCTGGGTCCCAAGACAGAAGCGAATTAAGCAATTCAACTTGTCTATTGCGTGCCGCTATATTGACCAACTCTTCATGGGGTATGAGCATCAAGGTATCAACAAAGTTACTGGACGTTGGGTCTCGCCCCTGGGCCTATTTGTTAGAACTGTAACCTAGAAGCTAGAATGCGCACCAAAAAATCCCCCCAAAAAAACAAAAAAAAATCAAAAAAAATCAAATAAATAATATTATCGCTACAACTCAATTAACGTTTCCTCTTCTTTTTTAAATGCTCCATATGATCCTGGTGGTGCCGACGGAGCTATATGGTCTATGGATTCAGGGGGTTGATATTGATATGATGGTTGTTGATGAGCTATGCCGGTAGTCTGCGCCGGTACCACGTTTTGCGGCTGCTGGTACGGGGCAGTGGACTGACTCGAAGGTGGATACGATGGGCTAGGTTGCGAGCCTCCTGTGACCTGGGACTGTTGATATGGCGCGCTAGGTTGATTCTGAGGCGAGTACGGCGGGGCACTTGGTAAGTGATTCTCTGGTGAATATGACGGCTCATTCGATGATTGGTCTACAGGAGGCGGATACTGGGTAACAGACTGCAGGCCTCCAGTATTTTGCGATTCTTGATACGGCGCACCAGGCGGTAGATAGGGTGCACCAGACTGAGATGCTCCCGTATGCTGTGCTTGCTGATACGATGCGCTAGGCTGAGAGTATGCCACGCCAGGCTGAGACGCGCCAGTATGTTGAGCATGTTGGTATGGCGCAGCGACCCCAGCGTTTTGAGCATGCTGATACGATCCAACAGGTTGAGGGATTCCGCTGTTCTGAGGTTGCTGATATGGCGCACTAGGCTGGTTCTGCGCAGGATATTGCGGTGACGTTCCCGTACCTTGCGCATATTGATATGGTGAAGCAGGTACGCCATTCTGAGCATATTGGTATGGAATACTTGGTGTATAATACGAAGATTGTGGCTGATATGAAGCAGGCTGTTGCTGGTAATAAGGAGCAGATGACGAAGCATATGTCAGTCGAGACTCCAACAGCCTGTCGTAATACCGAACAACCGCCGTCAGCTTTCCATGCATGTCCTGCAAGGATTCGCACTTATCAATGGTATCCCGCAAGCATGTGGCGAATTTCGGACGCAAGCTCATCACACTATTATTCAACTGCTGAAGCTTGGCATCTTTCAAAATAGCGTCTGGCGGCATCCGCTGCATTTTCTCAACCAAGTAAATATACCTGCTGATAGCTTCAATTTCAAGATGGCTCAGTTCATTAGGTAACGCAACGTGTGCCTCGCTATCAGCAGCTGCTGTCGTCGTAGTGCTGGTAGCTTTGCCGTTGCTTTTAGGCTCTTGTAGATCCCGCAAACTGGCTGCGATAGCAGCCTTCATCTCCTCATCATCTGACTCATCACCAGCGTGGTTATGCTTGCTAACTCCAGTTCTCTTCATGTCGGGCTTCCAATTAGAAGAAGTCTCCAGACTAAGCTTCAATGCCCGTTGTAAATCTTCTTCCTCTCGTGCTCGATACGGATTTAGGTCAGTGTTATTACTTGCCCGTAATTTCGCAGAAATAGTAGGCTGAGGAGGCTGTTCAGGGTGCAAAGTGCCGGATTTGCTTTTGACTTTCGCATAACAATCATCACAGACTCTTACTGGTTGATTGATCCCGTAATGCGGCAGGGCTATATAATTATTACAATACTTTTGAATAAAGACGCCACCACAGTTGCGGCAATGGTGCTTCCTGTTAACGAAAGAAAATGCAATCCCACTCTTCATGCATGTATCACTATCCACCCATTCAGGGGGAGCTGATGAATCAATGAATGATGAACTAATCCTCGATGATTCCGAAGGGAATTCAAATCCTTCGGACTTGAGCTGGTTGTATACTTTATTCACATAACTCAATTGAAGTTGTCCCTGAAATGCGTGAGCCCAGGACTGGATGTACTCCAGCATCAACTGCTCCACGTCCTTATTAACTGATTGGTCCTTGTTTACAGGTTTCAAAATCACAAGCAATGTGTCCATGAATTCTCTACTGGCGATCTCCGTGAGGAAGTGAGCGCCCCCATTTTTGATGCAAATATCTGTAAGGTGTAGTGTCAAGATACACACATTCGGATTTTTGTTAAGGAGCCGTCGCTTGAGGGCTCGCATTGCGTCCTTGGGCTGGACGGTTTTCGATCGAATCAGGTCGCATATTTCTAAGTTCAGTGCCAGATCTTGTTCACCAGATGGTAAAGCCTCCGACGTGGCTTTTTCCACTCGTTCGTCAATAGAGACTGAAGAGAACCACGACATGGTCGAAAAAGAAAGTGGTCTTTGTAGAGAAGCTGAAAGTAATTAGCTAGTTCTCTGTGGAAATATACTAGAATTACCCTTTGATGCGCAAGAAAAATGGACGCAAAAAGCAAAAGAAAAAGAATATCCTTTGCTTCCGCTCTCTAACTACAGTTACTGTTCGTTAGGTAAACGTCAAGGTAAGTGAGTTGGAGGGGAGGTCCGCCGGTACAGTTTAGCCGTGTGGCGACCATCCCCCGACCCCGGTGCGGCGGTCCTTAATGACGTTATCGCACAACGTACTGTGCGGAGGGCGCACCAAACACTAACTAACTGAGGACGACTGCAGTGACCGCACACCGGAAAGGTCATATTTTGATTTCTGATTGAATCTATTTTGTTTCGCTTTCATATTTGTTTACTTGTTTCGTTCGATTTCATTTCCTGCCTTTTGATATCTGGCGCTGCTTTGATTGCATTCTCACGGATTTCTGTTTTCCAATGATCTCCCCAACAACCTCTAAATTGAAAGCCCAGCTTAAAATGGCCATCAACAGACTGCGTCTAGTACAAGCACGGGACACAGCTCTGGCCAAACAGCAGCGGCGAATCATGGCTCAATTACTTGAGCAAGGCAAAGAACAAAGTGCACGGATCAGAGTAGAAAATATTATCCGCGAAGATGAACATGTGGAACTGCTAGAAATATTAGAGCTGTATTGTGAGCTGTTGCTAGCTAGAATTGCATTACTAGAGGGCAAAGAATGTGATCCTGGATTAAAGGAACCAGTATGCACTATTATCTACGCGGCATTGAGGACGGAAGTCAAGGAGCTTCATCAACTAAGAGACATTTTCGCCTATAAATTCGGCAAAGAGTTTGCTCGTAATGCCATCGATAACGTGGAAAATATAGTTCCAGAAAAAGTCCTTAAGCGGCTTTCGACGGATCCACCATCACAAGAACTCGTTACGTTGTATTTGACGGAAATAGCCAGAGCGTATAATGTGGCCTATGGAGATTTTGTTCCAGGATCTGCCGAGGAGACTCTTAACGAAAACGAGGACGAAAAAGATAACAACGTTGCTGATGGCGGTGATGATAATGATGATACCAGTGGCAGTGGCGGCCTGAAGGAACCCGAAAAAGCGCCTCCTATCCAAGTAGCCAAACCACATCCGACCACAGACAATCCACGACCGAAACTCAATGTGAGCAAAGAAGATCAAGAACTAGACGCCTTACGAGCCAGATTCGAGGCGCTACGTAAAAAGTGATTCCATTTCATTCGTGCGGGTTCAGCTAGCATTTTGAATTTTGAATGTAATTTCATTAGTTTATTATTATTTATTATTATTATTATTATTATTCGTAATAGTTTATTTACTGTTCAATTTCTTTTTGCCCAACCGGTATTTTGCAAGCTTTTCAGTAGAATATTTTATACTTTTAATTATTCCAGCTGTCAAAATTCCTTTAAGGCTTTGTGTCAGACTGGGCCACCCCACAGTCTGGCGAATAGATGAAGATATCTTATCAACGAGATGCTTATCTCCTGCGATCTTTTGCTCGAATTCCGTACACAAAGAAGAAATTGGCGGGGATAATGGCAAAGATGATGAGGTTGTAGCAGATGGTCGTGTTATTTTACTTCCGTATTGAGCATACACCCTTTCCTTAAAAACCTTTGGTAGCCTCAATACCATATTACCTCGTCGAACGGGATCCATATCTTGAGCTAATGAGGCCACGCTAATCTCTGATCCAGAAGTGAGTTTACCTACATCCGACGAGCGGAGTTCAAGATTCGGCAAATCATCCATTAAAGGAGAGTACAGCTGGCGAAAATGCAGAAATTGATTAGTGACTATATTACTAACCTTAAGCGGATTCTCACCAAATTTCATACGTGGATCTCCCATATATGAAACCCCAGCAATCTTTTTATACAATTCAACCTCTGTAAATGATTCCGGTAATAATAGTAATGCAGTTCGCAAAGCGCTTAATAGGTTAGCCTGGTTTACAAACCGCATTCGCGGCTCATCACGAAGAATCTTGACTGGCTTATGTAACCGGCCCGCAAGATATAACGTGTTCCAGTTCAGCAAGTCTTCAATCAACGTATCCATGGCCACTACACCATACTTAATTTTTATGCCTTTAATATCCACATATGGATTAAAATAAACACCTGCTCCAATGCGATCCTGAATGTATCCGACAGTACCGGACCCAAGATAGCGTAGAGACGAGTAGTGATCAGGATTCTGTTTCATGTTAAGACTATGCCAATGCTGTGCATGAGTAACTCCAAAGATAAGATCTACCTGAGGTTTACTTTTGGAGCCAGAGTTGGGGCCCTGACTGAACACCCCACTTCCATATGCAAAGGCGTATTTAACTGGAGCTTTGAACTGCCACAGAATCTCCCGTAATTGCTGTCGCATTTTATCGTCTATGGCCATGTGTTGGTTGTAACCAAAATATGACGGAAGATCCGAAAATTTAGTGATGCTAGAAACGGATGCAAGATGGTGTTCTAAATAGTCGTTGTTGTAATAAAGGGATGAGGAAGTGGAGGAAGAAAATGAAGCAGACGAAGAGGATGAGGCATTTCGTGGGCTGGAGGATGTAGAGGATGCCTCCGAGCCATGTGAAGACGAGGACGAAGCGGCGACCTGAGTGGGTGATAAAGGAGACTGAGGTGATCTAGATTGGGGAGATGCCGCAGAGGATTGTAAGGCAGATGCCGATGAAAAGCAGGAAATGAATGAATGGTCGGTCTGCCAACTCAATTCTGACGATCCGAGTACCAGGCAGCTTGAATCAAACCATGGCTTCGCTTTTGCCATACGTACCCTACATGACGTCGAGGTCGCCCATCCTATTCGCTTCATGTTAAAGTTACGTTTGACCTAACCATTGGCGTTTTATATTATTTTTTTCTCATCTTCTCTCTCTTACTCATCCGTCTAAGAACATTTAAGTTGACCCCGGAATGCGGCGTGCCGGCCTCGCACCGGTCCTCCTGCGGATGCATGCGCGCATATATCGTCACGTGTAACCGTTTAAGGAAATTGGCTAACAGCCTGACGGCATTGTTACTGTTATCTCCGCTGACGAACGTCTCCTATCATCACAATGCCAGAATACGCTCACGGGCATCATCAGTCAGTTTTAAAGGCCCATAAGTGGCGTACTGTTGCGAATTCTTTGGAATTCCTTGTTCCTTATGTTAAACCACATTTTCATGTACTGGACGTTGGATGTGGACCAGGGTCTATATCCATCGACATGGCTAAGAATTATGTTCCAGACGGTAAGGTAATTGGAATTGAGCCTACACAGGAGCCATTAAATGTGGCAGCAGAAGATGCCAAGCATCTTGGCGTGGCTAATATTGAATTTTGTATCGGTGATGCCGCCAACTTAAAATACGCTGACAACACTTTTGATTTGGTCTACGTGCATCAGGTGCTCCAATACTTGCCCAACCCGGTAGCGGTTTTGGAAGAACTCAAACGAGTGATTAAACCTGGAGGAATTGTTGCTCTTAAGGAAGCCGATATGGGCACTTTGGCTATGTATCCCGAATCCCAGGACCTGTCTGCATACGTAGATTTGTGGGGTAAGTTGATTGAGATCAATGGCGGGTTTGCCCATGGTGGTCGGCGTTTGCGCGCCTGGGCAGCTGATGCTGGCTACCGCAATATGATCCATGATTCGTCTACTTGGTATATCGCGGACCCCGAACACACTGCCCTGTGGGGTAGCACGCATGCAGACCGTATATTGCTTTCTCATTTCGGTGAATCCGCCAAGTCCAAGAAATTGGTTTCCCAGCAGGATTTGGAAAAAATGGCCAAAGCGTGGCGCAATTGGGGTGTACAGGAATATGCAATGTTATCTATGACACACTTTCAAGTACTTTACATCGTGGAGTAGTCAGAAATTCTGACGCATATATTGTATCCATTTATGTATATCAGCATATTTAATTTAACTTTTAACTTCTACTTCTTGTCTTTCTTTTCCAGTCTTTTGAACCATGGCAGTTACATATTTCGATATATATCTATTCCGGCTTGCAGCTTTCATCTCATTTAAACAAGTCATAGGTCCAAGGAGGAGAGCAATACCGTCTTCCCTCATCTAACTTGGCCAAAGTGTCAAACACATCCTTGGGCAACTCGCTCAATGCTCTGTTCGCAGCAATCCGACTAGGGGTCTTACTCTTTGGAATTACCACATATCCCTTTTGGACCAAATAGCTCAAAATAACGTCACCAGATGTGCGCCCCAGCTTTTTGGCGATGTCAGCAATAGCAGGATCATTGACTACCATTGGATGTGGACCTTTGTAAGAAGAGTTATTTAGCGAGCTGTATGCAATAGGCACAATATCGTGTTTCTGCATAAACTCAAAAAGTTCAGGCTGCTGCAGGAATGGATGAGCCTCAATCTCGTTGACTACAGGCTTAATTTTCGCGATAGCCAAAATTCGATTCAACTGATCAATATTGAAATTGGACACTCCAATACTTTTGGCTTTGCCACTCTCCACTAACTTTTCCATTGCCTTCCACGTCTCTTCAATGGGAACATCCTTGTCCCAAATGACATTGCCATTGGCGTCCGAAGGAAATTTATCGTCACCTTGCTTGAATGCAATGGGCCAGTGCATCAAGTAAAGATCGACATAGCTTAGTCCCAAATCCTTCAAGCTAGAGTCTATAGCAGGCTCCACGGTCTCCGGAACGTGGCTGTTATTCCACAACTTCGACACCACAAACAGATCTTTTCGGTCAATTCCAGAGCTTCTAATCCCTTTTCCTACGCCGATCTCATTAGCATAAACTGCGGCTCCATCAACTAATCTGTATCCGTTATCTATGGCGCATTTCACGCTCGCTGCCACACCTTCTTGTGATTCGTCATTTTCCAGAAGCCAAGTACCCAACCCGATGGCAGGAATAGTGTGGCCCGAGGATAATTTATAAGTTTTGTCTGAGAGGGATACGGTCATCGATAGTTGTTGTTAATTGGTTCACTTATCGTTTGTCGTTGTCAAAGCGCTTAATTGATTACCGCGAGTGGGGGTCAATGAGCGTGGGAGGATGCGGCGGCGTTTCGATAAACTTGCAGGGACTTCGCCCTTCCCCATTTGGGAATGTCCAAACATATCCGCACATCAACCCATCTACAATCCTTGTGGCAGCATACAAGGTCCTTCCTCGTGAATTAATATCTCCCTTGCTTTAAAGTCACCCCATTAAGCCTGACAATTGACCCTGAATCATTTGCTAATGCATGCTGCTTGCGTAACTGTCCCTGTTCGAAGTTTATCAAATATCATTCAACAACAGTATAAAATGTAGTAAGGGCTTTCTACGTTTAAACCCTTGGTCATTTTCCCCTTTACTTAAAAAAACAAAACACAGTAACGCTGATATTGCTGAGATTTACGTGATACCTGGTCCACTCCCTTTTTTAACTTGTATCAAGCCATTATGGAAGTGTCTGCGCGTTATCGTTCGGAGCCCTTAAACATTTTTTCCCCCCAAATAAATTGACCAGAAAAAAATAAGCTTTGTTATTTATTTTTCTTATAAACGGGTCGTTTTTTGCTTTGGTCTAGCGCACTTCAAATAGCTGACATAGAACTACTATAGCCATAGGGCGCATGATTCGTGGGTGGCCGAGGCAAATGATTAACCTAGTCATCTGCTGTATAACGAGCATTGGTTTTCTTTTTCTTTTCAGTATTTTAGTTCTTTTTTAACCGCTTTAAGGTTTCCTCATCTATGTGCAGTTTCTCACATGTCGATATTGCATGCATCCGCTTTTGCCCCACCAATTGCCCCGCTTACTCAACACTGATACATCCAGGGCATCCCCATTAGCTGCTCGATTCAAGACGGCAGATAGTCTCATTATCGATAGCAGCTTATCGCGCCCACTTCTTTTTTTTTGTTGTGGGCCAACTCTGTGAGTTAACGTTTAACCGTCGTCAACCTTCCTTCCTCAACACCTGGTTGTTCGCAAGCAAACTTTAATCCCTGCATGGCAAAACGCAAAACAAAAGAAAAAGAAAAGAAAACACAGATGCCGAAAGGACAGGAAAGAAAGTAAGAGATGCTCCCCTAAAAGATATAGAAATGAATATATTTAAAATAGCTTTTTGAGCTATCTTATTCACTTTCACTTACATGTTCTCCTTTGATCCGATTAAAGTCTATGCCGCCAAGACACTACACAACACGCCAAGAAAAGCGGAACTGACCCCACATTGTTCAGACCGCCAGCTTCTCAACGAAATTCCGCAAAACGAAGTGGATGCCAATGAACATGAAGACAGAAAGGCATCCAAGCCTTGGCCCCTCAATTGACTATAAAAGGATGGCAATACACCGGGAGTCAGTAGTGCTTGTTGTTCATGGGACTTTCAACTGACGAAGAGAAAAACGTATTAGAAGCTGAAATCCAGCAACTTGAAAATGGCAACTCGATACTATCGGGCGAGCCAGCATCACCTCAATCACCGGAATCGAAGTTTCCTAACGTCAACCCTAAAAGAACCTTACTCAAACTGGACTTGGCTGTATTGCCTGTAATTACCGTTCTGTATCTTTTAGCCTTTATTGATCGGGCTAACATTGGCAATGCAAAGATTGAAGGTCTTCCTGACGACCTCGGATTGACTGGGAATCAGTTCAACATTTGCCTTACGGTGTTTTTCTTTCCTTACGCTTTCTTTGAGGTGCCCGCTAACGCGTTGCTTAAAAAATTCAGCCCGTCAATATGGCTGCCGTCAATCATGATAGCGTGGGGCCTGGTCATGACGCTGATGGGGCTCGTCAAGAACTACCAAGGGCTTTTAGCGTCACGCATCTTCCTGGGCGTGGCAGAAGCCGGTCTCTATCCAGGTGTCGCATATTACTTGACTCTATTTTATAAACGCGATGAGATCCAGTTCCGGCAATCTTTGTTCAACTCCGCCGCCTCGTCTGCTGGTGCATTCTCAGGCATCCTGGCCTGGGCTATCGCAAAGATGGACGGCGTCGCCAATCTGCACGGCTGGGCCTGGATTTTCATTTTAGAGGGTATAGCCACGGTACTTTTCGCAGTTGCAGCGTTCTTTCTAATGTGCAATGGTCCGCATGATGTGGGATTGCTGACTGCGGAAGAGCGTGAATATATCGCATATCGTATTGCTCTCGACACCAACGATGATCCGAACGGTAATGGATCCAAGTCCAGCCAAATGTTCCGGGCTCTTACGGACATTCAAGTTTATTTGCAAGCCCTAATCTTCGTGGCCGCCACTACCTGCGTATATGGCATTTCCCTGTTTTTGCCATCCATCATCAAAACGATGGGGTACACATCCTCAGTAGCCCAGCTGATGACCGTACCCATTTACATTAGTGCATCAATTATCTCGGTAGCGTTGGCCTATTTAGCCGATAAAGTCATAAAGAGACGGTCACCTGTGATTATCTTCAGCATGTCCTTGTCGCTGATCGGCTTCACAATGGCGGCGTGCATCGACGTCCGACATCGACCCAGCGTATTATATGGTGCCATGGTGCTCGCAGCATCCGGCGCGTTTTCCACAATTCCTTGCGTAGTAGCATGGGGTGCCAATAACGTGTGCGGATCCTATAAACGCGCTATAGCTTTGGCAGTGCAAATTGGTATTGGCAATCTAGGCGGCGCCATTGGGTCTAATCTGTTCAGAGCACAGGACGCCCCCAGATACAAACTTGGTCATTCACTGGAAGTCATGTTCACAGCAATTGGATTAATCACGGCAACCGTCATGGTTCTAATATACGCCTACTGGAATAAGCGGAAAACAATTGATCTCGCGAACGGCAAATACGCCACTTATACTAGCAAACAGCTCGCAGAGATGTGCGACAGAAGTCCGCATATTAAGTATCGCTTTTAGTTACGCTATGGCCGGCGGCATTTCATGTTTATTTGCACCTCATCCCCTCTTTGTTTGCGGTCTTATAAAAAAGTAAGCAACACAACAATGACATAACATGTAACGTAATAATAAATTAAGGTTTAACTGGAACTGAATTTGTATGTGACTTGAACTGGATCAACGAGCATTTCATTTCTTCCCAACATTGCCTCATTCCTTCTCGACGCACCGGAGGGTTACCCGGCTACCAACCTTGTTTGTGTGCCCCGAAACTAAAAACTTAGGTTGCCAATCTGTTAATTTTCTCTCTCCCTTTTTAAAAGCCACACACAACTTCCTCCTATATCACAAAGCCATCAACCACTCGTCTTTATTAGTCCAGAGAAAAATTAGTGGGTTGATAAATCGAAAATATGACAGACGCTCCTGAAGCCGACCTTGATTCTATTATAGACAGATTACTGGCCGTACGAGGGTCTAGACCTGGTAAACACGTGCAATTACAAGAATATGAAGTGCGATTTCTATGTACAAAGGCTCGCGAGATTTTCATCCAACAACCCATTCTATTGGAATTAGAGGCTCCTATTAAGGTAAGTACATTAAAAACTTGAATCCGAGATGATGATGATGGATAAGACATAGCGAAAGACAACGTGCAAGCGGGGATGGGCGAAGAAACAAAAAGGGAAAAAAAAAATGTATTCAAACCGTTCAACATACAATAGGTTCGTTTGGTGTGGTGTAACATGTTGGTAGTGGTATGACATCCATGTCCGATTATTCATGGTGTGTGAAACATCTGCTCCGCCCTCGCCTCACCCGCCCTGATTCTATTTGTTGGCGGTGGGCAGTTCACCCGCCCTAATAATAACTTACCTAGTACGCGTTGTAACGGAGGCTGGAATTTTTTACTGGGACGGTAACCTAACCCTAACCTTGTCTTCTGCTGGTGTCTTTCTTCTTTCTTTTTCTCGGGTTTATTTTTTTATATTAAAGTTGTCGCAGTATCGAGCTAACCAGATTTGTGGAGACATCCATGGTCAATATTACGATTTACTCCGATTATTTGAATATGGAGGATTTCCGCCTGAAGCAAATTATCTATTTTTAGGAGACTACGTTGATCGAGGCCGACAATCATTAGAGACGATTTGTTTATTATTTGCTTACAAGATTAAATATCCTGAAAATTTCTTTATTTTAAGAGGAAATCATGAATGTGCTTCGATTAACCGAATTTACGGATTTTACGACGAATGTAAACGACGATTTTCCATCAAATTATGGAAAACATTTACAGACTGTTTTAACTGTTTACCTATAGCAGCGATTATTGATGAAAAAATCTTCGCTATGCATGGTGGACTGTCTCCTGATTTAAATACTTTCGACCAAATTAGAAGAGTAATGAGACCAACTGATATTCCAGATGTCGGATTATTATGTGATTTACTATGGTCAGATCCTGATAAGGATATTTCAGGATGGAGTGAAAATGATCGAGGAGTATCGTTTACTTTTGGACCAGATGTTGTGGCAAGATTCTTACATAAGCACGACATGGACTTGATTTGTAGAGCTCATCAAGTTGTTGAGGATGGTTATGAATTCTTTGCAAAGCGACAGCTAGTTACTCTGTTTTCGGCTCCAAATTATTGTGGAGAATTTGATAACGCAGGTGCAATGATGAGTGTTGACGAGAATTTGCTCTGCTCTTTCCAAATCCTGAAACCTTCTGAAAAGAAATCCGTTAGACCTCAACTGACTGCTCCGAAGAGAAGAGCTAAACGAAGATGAATATGAGAAATCCAAAAAGATAAAAAACAAAAAAGAAAAGAAAAGAATAAATATATACAGGAAAGAGTAGGGAGACCAGAGAAGCCCGCAGGAGACGAACCCAAAGAAAGAGAGTGAGTGATGGAGGGCGGAATATAGTGAAAGGAAGTAATAATAAATGACAAACGGCGACGCTGACTAGTTAATAACAAATGTACTCATTATTATTTATTTCTTCTTGTTTCTTTCTTTCTTTTTTTTTTAATCTTAATTTATTTTCTCTTTTCTTCTTAGTATGCACTAAATACAAGCTGCTGAATGCCTCGGACTGTCTGGTTGACATAGTCCTGGGAACCTAGAGCTTTAATGTTATTTTTGGCCTGATTAAGTACAGACACCAGAAGTCCCTTATTCGTTGTAAATTGATCCACTTTAAGCTTGTTAGCAATATGTATTATCCACTCGTGAACCTTGGGTCCATTATCAGTCGTCATTCCAAGTGACATAAGTGCTACTGCACTTAGGATCAATAGCTGATAATTCTCCATATTAGGGTCGAGATTGTTTAATTCAGATACGTCATGAGTCTCTGCAAACTCGGTCAACTGACTTTGTAGTTCCGCCTTTTCAGTGCAATGGTCGACTAACTGTTCAATGAATGTTTGAAAATTAGAAGTAGATGATGCAGGAGAAGAGCTCAATGGAGAGATAGTAGAAACAAGCGGTGAGGTAACACCAGTAGATCCAAGTGCAGCCAACGGAGATGAGACAGGAATACCCGGAGCCTGAGATCCTACTATGGGCGACAATGTACTAGGTGTTGGCCGTTGGGGCGATCCCAGTGGTGACGAGGCAGCAAATAGAGGTTCAGGCTCCCGTTGCTCCTGCTCGTGTTCAGGCTCTTGCTCAATACGCGACTCTTCGCCAACTTTTTGCTCAAACAACGACTCTCCTTTGAGCTGCGGGCCCACAGGTTCCCAGTGAGAGGATAGCGATTCTTTAATTAATGGAGAAGTACTAGTGGTAAGCCTTGTCTCGTTGGCCAAAGGTGACTGACGAGACTCTTCTCTCAAATTGTTAGGCAGCGAGGGAAATTCTTCGTCTTCAGTCAATGACAACTGCTGTGAAGCCTTTTCACGTTTATGCGATTTTTGCTTTTCCTTTTGATTTTGTTGCCGCTCTTTTTTGTTTAATAGTTCACTCAACTTAGCAATCCGCTGCTCTAATCGACGAATATCCTGTTTGTATGTTCGCTGTGCTTCATCAAACGTCTCTTTGGTGACAAACATCCCGCTGCTTAAAAGCTCATGCAAGTAATATGTCTTTTCCTGAATATCATTCCGAGAATAGGATTCTGCCAGAGGCTGGTTCTGTGAAGGTTGATTTGCCGCTTGTTGTGAAGTCTTCTTCTTGCCTTTCTTTGGAATAGGCGGAGGAGGGGGCGATGAAGAGGTCAAAGATGACGCAGCCGACGGTCCCTGTGGCGGCGTATTGGATAATGCAGTGGACACCTTGCCAGGCAAATCCGAATCAATAACTGACAAAATGCTCACACCACTGGCGTGGAACAGATACGCTTCAAATGCCACATTAGACTCGCGGCCAAGATTCTCAGTAATACACAAGTCTTTAATATCTAGTTTGACATCTAGACATGATGCTCCTACGATTGAATTGTCCTGGATTTTGGTAATCACGATCTGACCTCCTTCCATGGCTGTCACTAGCCACGGCGCAAAATACCGTCCCTTGCAGATTTTAGATTCTAGTCTCATGGTATCTACAGCCTGCTGCCCAACATAAAGGATGACTCCATTAGTACCTACGACGACGATGCCGTCGTTGCTCACACACTCAATGCCCTTGAGTGGGCCAATTTCCTCTGAATTAACCGTGACTATAGGACTGGAATTGCCCAGGGAGAAATCGCAGCACAGGACTTGGCCGTCACTCGTGAGCACTGCCGCTCGGCTGACATCGTCAGGGAAAAAGTCGAATGACACAATTTTCGAAGAGAATTGTGTACTCGAGACAACTCTCACGTCGGCTTCTTCCGCGGCACTATGGCCATCGACCCCTTTCTCTTCTTCCCTCTTTTGAACGGCGCTGGTATCCAGAACAAACACATCTGCTTCATCGGCTCCGTGACTACAGCTCAAGACCAAATTACTTGACCCAGGCTCAAATTTTAGTCCCGTGACACTAGTGCTAGAATGCAACGGCACAACACGTGGACCAGCGATTTCTTCAAGCTTTAATTTCTGATGAGGGAGGCTCCATAGTAGGAGTCCGTTATCACAGGCTACTGCCAGTGTAGACGTAGCGCCAGAGGTAGATGGCGAGGGATTCGTGGTCGTCACATCCATTGCAACACATGAGCCGTACTCATTGGTGTCCAACACTAGTCTGCTGGCGTCCTCCTGACAAATTACCCGAATCATGCCCTTCTTGGAAGATGAATAGGCAATCAAATTCCGATTAGCAGTAATGTGAGTGGTATGGATCTTACTCATATTAGCCACAGGTACGAGTCTCGACGTATCTGTGGCCTTGACTGTCAGCCTTTGAGATGACTTCATTTATATCATTCGGTTGTTAGTTATCGAACGTGGTAATGGTGGTGGTGGTGTTTTTTGGTTTTGGTTTTCTGGCTTTGAAAAACCTTAAACCAAATAATCATCAGAACTTTCAAGTTTGGCTTGCTTGACAGGCTTTTTCTTTCTTAAATGGGAGTTTTCGGTCTGACAGATCAAGACCTCGAAAGTCGAGTCTCTAATTTAATTGCGTTATATCCTGGCGCCGAGCCGGTAATTAGCGACTTAATTCAATATTTCGATGCGTCGCCGGTGAAGAAGAGGAAGCTCAACACGGAGGGCGAGAATGACAATCATAGGACGACGTCGAGCCGCGCAGATACAGGCAGTACTAGCAATAATAATAAAAGTGGCAGCGCTAGTGACAATGGCCGTATGACGTACGGTGAGCTAGCAGAGTCAATGGCTGGATACAAGTTTGATGAGTTATCGCTTTTAGACCCTCAGCGCAAGAAAGTTAACGTCTTAATATGCCAATCTCGCATTGCCGTGTTTGCTCATGCCAATTGCACTGAAGATTCACTAGCAATTGCGAAAATTGAAACTTCAAGTGTCGGAGTGTGCCTATGCTTGGAGGAGCTTGACAAGGTCAAGCCTCAATGGCAAGTTCTTTTGACAAGTAAGGCTAATAATAACGACGTTCAACTTAGATTCAAGTTCAATGACAAGGCACAGCTGGGTGATTTTTGTAGACACATGTCTGAAACGTGTCAAATTAAGATTGTAAACTCTCGGCCAAACATGTGCTTCACTGCATATAGGAAATCTAAAGATGGATATTTATACCTGCTAGACGGGTATATTGTCTTTGGGTTTTCCAAGCCTATAAATGTCGTTTCTTTGAACTCTATCAAAAGTGTTTCTTATTCTACTATTACCCAGAAGACTTTTAATTTGGTCATTGAGAGAAAAACGGAGACAGACAACACTGTGGAGTATTCTATGATATCCCATGATGATTATAATGCTATAGACGGATATATCAAGGCGCATCAACTGCATGACACTAGCATGAGCGAAGAGAAGAAGGCAAAGGTGACGTCGGCCTCCGAATATCCTAGCGAATTGACGAAGGCAATGGAGATTGAAGGAGAAGACGAGAACGAGGACCAAGGTCATGCAGAAGCCAGAAAAACTACACAAGCTGGTCATGCTAATGAGGGAGAAGAGGATGAGGATGATGAAGAAGATGAGGACTATGGGCACGAAGGCGAGAGCGATAGTGAGGCAGAGACAGGCGAAAGTGGCGAGGATGACGACGAGGATGACGAAGATGCAGAGGACGACGAGGATGATGACTGAAAGGCCGCCGAATGTGACGAAAAGAATGAGCGACTGGGGAAAAATTGTCCACATACAGAGCGGAATAATGAAGGAAAACATTATCTATGGTAATGGATCTCAGGCTGGACAAAGCTGACTTACGAATCACGGCTACGAAAACAGTCATTTGAAAAAAAACGATCATTAATGCAAATAAATTAATCATGCCTCCGTAATAGATAACCCCTTATTGCCATTCGCCGATTCCAGCAGCGGACTTGGCAATCCAACTGAATTGCTGTATAATAAATTTAAATCATTTTCCAGACGCTCAACTAGTGCAATGGCATGGAAAACTAAACTGTCGAGTGTTGTCTCATCCACGTATACTAGATCATCTGACATCTTGTGTGGGCCCAAGAATTCTAAACTAGAGTAATATCCATGCTGTTGTTTGGTATTTAAATAATAACTTCCGATTCTTGTTCGAAAGAATGGGGCGTCATTATCCTGTAGGGATAGCGCCACAATATCGAGCGATGCCATTACACTTGAAATTTGGCATAGCGTTTTTGTTTCAATTAGTTTACATGGTATGCTTATTAGTAATGCCTCAAGCTGTTTGGCAGCTGAAGAAAATGCCCGCACAGTTCTTAAATTATCACTGAGCTTTTCGTGGTGTTGTACAATGTCATTGGGAATAAATAGATCACCGTCAAAATCCTCATCCCAGTTTTCCGGCGGTGATAATAATCTTAAGTCAGCAGTAGTACTAGTCATTGGTGAGAGTATTGGCGATGATGATGATAGTGCGTCTGCGGAAAATGAGGACAGTTCTTGTGATAATATTGGTGACGATGCTTGTGAGAATATTGGCGAAATTGGCGGGGAACAGATTATCGGCGATAAATTCAAACCTGAGGATAGCGAGAAAGATGTGGGCTCAATTAGCGGTGAAATTGGTTGTTGTATAATTGTTTCCTTTGGCGGTGCTGGTGGTGACGATGCCGGGTGTGAGGTGGATCTTTCAACTTGTGGTGAGGACACTTCGCCTGCTTCAGTTGTGACAGCGGACGTTGGCTCCTCCTGTATTGTCGTTGTAGCGGTTTTCGTGTCAATCTCAGTCTCCCGTGACTGTTCCGTTTCTTTAGTCAGTGTAACTTCCATCCAATTGATTTTTGATTTTGTATTATTATGCAACCATGAGTATCTAAGCCTCAATCTATCCAACATTTTTACCGTTTTAAAAATAAAAATCCCGCCCTAATCCTTTATAACCGTTGCGTAAATCTCCACCCACCACCTGTAATTAACTAAAATATGCTAGATCGCGCCCTAACCCTGGAGCATCTCTATTGTAAACCCACTAAATAAAAAGAAAAAAAAGAGAAGGAACACGCGCGCGCGTGGGTCTAAACTAGAAAAAGCTGTCTGCACCCTACCCGATAGGGCTAAAATGTGCATTGGAATGAAAAAAGGATCGATCGGTCAGAAAACGATTGGCACATTAAATAGAAAAAATATATGTATTATTCGTTGAACACTTAAGTAATATAAAATGGGTAACAGTTATAAAGAAATTGATATTGACAAGGTTTATCAAAATGGCGAGCTTCAATATAGCTTAGTTGATCAAAGTTCATAGTAGTGAAGGTTATTTTTGTTAGATTCAAAAATATATGCAGAGGGCCAGCAATAAGAAATTTTGCTTAGTCAGTAAATCTATGCATGCAGATTGTATTCTAGAAGAAAGTGGCCCGCAGCAGAACGTCAACTGGCCCCACCAATAGAGTCTGAGACAAATGCAGGTACGTTTTCTTCTTCCTTTTTTTTTCTTTTTTTTTTCAAGCCAACTCCTGAAATCTCGGAATGCCTCCAGGTCGAGGCAGTTGATGATGCCCTGGCCCAATTGTTGGTTCCGGTCGTAATAATGAGAACTCTAGGTCAATCCTAGGTTCGTATATAAATATTTGTTTAATCTCTTCATCATTAGCTAAGATGCGACCCCTGGATCCCACATGGCGAATAAATACTATTTGGTTTGATGAAATTCCAAATGCCGCTCGTCCATTATCCAGCAATTCTGCTAGTGTAGGAGGTTCTGGTGATTCCATGGGATTGTAGGTAAATTCTAACTTCTTATCTGCAAATCGAATAGTCACCGGCTTGATAGTTAGTTGGTTAGTCGGGCCAGCCAAAGAAGTGGCGCTGCTGGCAATGTTAGTAGTGATATTATGCCTTGGTTTTCTTGGGAATGAACTTGCGACTTTTTCAAATGACGAGATCTTACT
Source organism: Crinitomyces ghanaensis (assembly GCA_030581755.1). Taxonomy (NCBI): domain Eukaryota; kingdom Fungi; phylum Ascomycota; class Dipodascomycetes; order Dipodascales; family Trichomonascaceae; genus Crinitomyces; species Crinitomyces ghanaensis. The sequence continues at coordinate 37,639 of JAKTVX010000047.1, forward strand.
GAAATCTAGAGTCGCATCTAGCTTGACCATTTCGCAATAGATATTGCTTAAAGACAAAATTATGGCATCAAATCCAAATTCTCGACAACATGTGGCCAAAGTAAGATTTAAAGATGACAATGTAAACAATCCTAGGCTCCGAACGAGAGCGCTAGTGACCGTGTAACCTAGTATACAATCTCGTAGTGATCCCGACGTGCCATATCGTACCTGGCCGTGTGATACTATCCGGTCAACTGCATGTGCAGCGGCCGTACTCAATATGGAAGCTCCGAGAAACTCTAGATTTCCGTTGCTGCTTAACGGCGGCACTTTAGCCACAAACCGCTCCAGTCGTTCTACCGCCATAATGAAATGCTCCTGACTCGTATCACTGGTCAATGCACTGAGCGACGGTAGCTTTGTTGGCATCTCTGTGGGCGTGGACCCTGTGGAAGCAGCAGCAGATGACGTTTCCGGACCATTACTGCTGGAGGGCGTTGCAACGGCCGAAGATGTCGCGACAGTCGGCGTTAGCGACAGTACTGTCGCCGTCGTTGTCATAGCAGCAGCGCCATTGCCGCCTTCTGTTGCTGGTGGCGGTGTAGTCCCTGCGGTTGATATTGTCGCTACGCTGTTCGCAAACGGACTACTAATCCTCAATCTGGCGAACTCCGTCTCGTGCCGTTTATTGGCATGAATAGCGTCAGCACTATCGTTGTTGTCGTTGTCGTTGTTGTTCTTGTTATTATCGCTGTTATTGTTCTGTTCATCTTGTTGTTTCTGCCTCGACCGTTTCCGGTTTCGTCTTACACTCTGGATGCCGGCCCGAACGAGCTTATCAAAGTCTGCCAACGTGTCCTGGGGAAATCCATATTCCTCTCGGAGACTGTCGGCTACAAACGCTATCTTGTCTTCTTGTTCGCTTGCCTTTTTCGTGCTCAGTCCCAGATCATCGATTAATTCTAGTCTCCGCGCCGAAAATTTCTTCCATTTAGCCTCATCGTTGAATCGGAGCTTCACTCGAATGGCCTGGGTCACTCCCGAAGAACTTGAACTCCTGGTTAGAATGTCTCGACATACAGACAAGCTATACGATGACGTGCTACTTACATGCATGCGTTAAACTGCACCAGTTGATGGTGGTCCTACTATTCTACTACTACTACCTTCTGTAGCAATGGCCTTGATCAATTTGGGGTAGGCGCCAATTTTTAACTCAATAATAGTGCAGTACGGTACGCTACAACTAACTAATTTTTGAATTTCGGAAAAATAATGTGGTGCGTTTCCTCGCCAACTTAAATAAATGAGACTAGCTAATAATAACCTTAACACCGACATCGGTATGTCTGACCCGGGCCACTAACCCCGGATTGTAAATAAACTGTAATGGCCATACCAGGCGAATGGTATGTTCATTTGCTAGTAATAGTTCTAGGCATATTATGATGACTGCCATTTTTCACGTTTTCATTCTAGTTGTATCTGTTATATATGTACGTTGGCCTGGCGTCTTCATTCTTTGTGTTTTGTGACCTTTACGCCCTTCTCATCGTGGCCGCCTGACGTCATCTTTACCCGGCTCTCTGTCAGGGGCACGCACCACATCATCTCGCGTCAACAATTTTGAAGTCTTATGATCCCGCCGTTGTGAGGTCTCCTATGAACGTCCAGACTTTTTCCACTAATCTTTCGCCACTAGACCGTCTAGAAAAGCAAAGTAGGTCTTTGGCCGGTAATCTAGATCCTGATACCGTGCAGAATGACCCTGTAACCGGAAGCCATAGTGGTCCTAAACCTTCTTCTAATGTTACCACTGTTTCTGGTTCTTCCTCCTCCCCTTCTCCTTCAGGAAGCATTAAGTCCCCTGTGACGAATGAGAACCAGCTACCATCACCTAAAAATGAAATAATATCCTCGCCTGTATCCATATCCAAACTTTCATTGGACGACCTCAATACGTCCCCATATTCCATATCCGGCCGGACATCCATTGATGAGCCCAATACCCACAAGCTCAATTCCAGAGCCTCCGTATCCAGCTTGGCCAGCGTGGCTAGCGTAGCCACAACGGCCGGAGGTATCTTGGATAGCTTCCGGTTGTCTAAGCTGCCCAAAGAAGTGTACATGGAGGGCGCAATTGACGATGATGCCACTAGCAGTTACAGAGTGCCTTTGGAAGCCGGGAATATTTCTGCGAACCACGGCAGTTCAGGCGACAGAAAATCCATTGCTGGTGCTGCCATGCGATCCCAGTTTCAGTCTTTTCGCAACTCCACGTCAACAATTACTCCTGTAAATTATATTGACAGGACGCCGGGTCGTCCACAGCTTAACCTGCAGAGTTCTCATCGGGAGTCCACTTATCCTGAAGTGAATCATCATGCGTACAGAGATTCAACCATCTCGACTACCTCATCAGTCCATCGGCCGGCGTCTTCCTACTATTCCGCATTGCATTCACCATCCAGTCCAGAAGATGCTTCTTCCTTTTACTCTAGTAAAAGTAGGGCGTCTTCGCGGCTGTCGCAGTCCACCATCAGGAGTCCTCCGTCTGATCCGCATGCTCGTCGGACTTCACATAACTCACTTTCTCCTCATTCGTCCCCAATTTCCCCAGCTGCGGCAGGCGCCAAACCTAACCAGTACTTTTTTGCTGAGTCGTCAGCTGTGCGAGACCGTTTCCAAAGGTCTCACACTAGTCATACTATCGCTAGCCCCATCACCACCGGAAGTAGTACGCCAGGCACTTTTAACTCATCAGGCTCGTCATCCAGCGGTAAACTAGCCATGGCACCTCCTTTAAAGCGAAACCCTGCATCTGCTGACCCAGCATTAGGTGGGAGCAGCATTGCTACTAGAAGTAGTATTGTATCGGACAAATTATTTTCTGATATGACTGCAGAAGAGCATACCGCAACAGGCATAGCGTTGCACGAACAGGGGCAACTGCGTGAGGCATCGTACCACTGGCAATATTCTGCCCAGCACGGCGATCTCACCGGCATGTTGCTGTATGGCCTGGCGCTAAGACACGGATGGGGAGTCCGACAGAATCCGGCAGAAGCTGTTCAGTGGTTGAAGAAAGCTATGGAGCTGTCCCTTAAAGAATACGATCTAAGCGAGTTGTTCGTTGACAGCAAGTCCAGCGCCAGAACCAGCACAAGTACTAGTAGGAGCAGCGACAGTACTGAAAACGATGGTGCGATCCGTGATAGCAGTGTCAATGAATCTCGCAAAAGCAGACTTAACCTGGGTGGCAACGAAATGACTTCTAAGACCAAACTTGCGCAAATTGCTTTAGCGCTGTATGAATTAGGGATGTCATACCTCCATTCTTGGGGGATTGAAAAAGATGAGGCCATGGCGCTCAAGTCTTTTGAAATGGCCGGTAATTTAGGAGATGCTGATGCTTTATGCGAAGCGGCTGCTTTGTATATGCATAACGGTCCAGGGCGTAAAAAGGATTTAATGATGGCTGCCAAGCTGTATAGACGTGCTGGTGATCTGGGTGCAAATATGGTAGGGAACTCGTGGATATATAAGTCAAAGTATATGGAAGATAAAAAGGACAAAGAGAAGGATAAGAAAAAAGAGAAAGAAAAAGAAAAAGAAAGGAAGAAGAGGTGAAATGGCTCCGCAGAACGAAACCATGAGATTCGCCCGTTTGCTTACAAGCATTACATGTAATTCTCCCGTGGCTTACTCGCCGCGCTGTATATTATTATTTACAAAGTTTTGTTATTCAAGTTTCTTTTTTCGCTCAGTACCCTCTAGTTTCTGCAACATCCCTTGAAACTTGTCGGCTCTCCTAATGTTGAAGTCGGCTGCTTCTTTTTAATATCATCGTTGTCGCCAAGCTCCGTCTCTTCGTGAATCTTTAGTTGGTATTTATTAGGATCTTCCTCGTCTTGAACACCCTGTACCACATTCTGTCTAAGAATCAACCCAATATCTCGAGCATAGTTAAGCTTTTCTTGCAGTTCATTTGCGTCCTTGTACTGGTCGTTACGGAACCCGAGACGGATTTGCTCTCGCGCCGCCCTTAGCGCAGAAGCATCGCCTGCAAATGCAACGTTTGCCGAGCGAACAAGAAATCTGTAAGTCGAAGCAATAGCGGTTGACATGTTTAGTTAGTAGGTTAAGCCAAATATAGCGGTTCAGCAGGTAGGTGCTCTATGATGTTGAGTTGTAGCTCCAGTCGCGGTCGTATGGTGGTCTCGGAATATCAGTTAGAGAGCTTGTGAGGTTGCACTGCTTTCTCTTTTCGTTTTTTTTTTTTAGGTCTTCGGAAAGAAAGCTGTAGTGATGTACGCTGATTTTATAAAGTTGTTGCAGGCTGTGTGGAGATATTAGATTTTAGTGAAATTTATTATTGATGAATAAGCTTAATTCCTGGACCTTTTGTTGACTCCTCCCAAATCCCGCACGGTGCGCACCACCCACTTCCACGCCAAACCTTACTTAGCATGGTAATAAAAAACAGATCCACTCGTTCGGCGTCCAAATCAGAAGAGAGCTCGCGGAAGAGAAAAACAAGCCATGAATCTTCAGGAGGCTCATCGGCGCCTTCATCAAAAGACAAAAAGAAATCAAAAAAGTCTTCTTCAGAAAAGGAAAATATGCCTAACACGACGGTTCCATCCAAACGCGAAAAACCTTGGGAGAAATTACGCAACGCCGGATCTCCTTTAAAGAATCAATGGACCAACTCTAAACAGCCTGACCAAGAACTACTAGAGAATGGAAATGAGAGCGACAAAGACAGGGAGTCTCCGAAGGATGTTGCTGACACTTCGGATCCTTCTCCGGCTTCCGATCAACATGTAACGCCAGCATCTACCTCTGCGGCCGACTTGGCGCTACGATTGAAAACTCTTCGCGACGTTAGAGAGACCCAACCGGAACGGCTGCTACGTGAATACAAGGCGGCAGTTGAATCCAAATTGAAGGCTGCAGATGACACTTTCCAGTCACTTGCTGAATCAAACCAGCCAATAGAAGAGTTGCAAGATACTATTCGTAGTCTGCAGGCAGATTTAGAAGCAGCCAACGAGGAGATTGCAGTTTTGCAGGCCAAGTTGACCTCCTCAAGACGCGACTCATTATCCAATTCATCCTCCAACAAGAAAATTTTAGAACAACAACTGTCCTTGCTGGCTGCCATGTGTGAGGTATCTCTGACAGTCGTAAATAACAGTAATCACGGTGAGGATAGTGGCAGTAAAAGGAGTTCCAATGCTGGTAACAAAGATGACGGTGAGCAAGAAGCGGAGGATGGTGCCGACCCAGAAGATGACTCCACAACTACTACCTTTGAGTGTCTTCAATCCGGTCCGGCGGGCATATTCAAATATCTACTAGATATAGATATAGATCAACCTGACCTTTTGACCTTTTCTCCTATCCTCGACGATCCAGCTAACGAGTACGCCTTTGAAAATCTTCCCTCATACTTCACAGAATCTTTATCTTTTAACTGGGATGCCGTAAGTACTATTATGCATCTTATGCATACGAATCCTTGTTTATATACTTGTTTCTATTCTAGTTTTCTTACTAACAAGGCCCATCAATTTTACTGGAAAATCGCCCAAGCATTGCATCTTCGCGATTAGACTATTGATCTCTCATCTTAATAACAATCTCTCCCTGCTCATTTTTGCATGCAATCACATTTTGCAAGACTCTCTTGTTGCGCTTCTTTTTCAGCTGCTTGACAAGTTTGTGCATAGCAATCGGCTGCGTAATCATCCTGCTTAAGGCATTGTCGTCGTAATAATCAGCATTTTTGTCGACCCTGGAGCGATCAGCATTTTGTTCTTTCCTTTCTTTACTCTTTAATTTCTTTAGCGCTTTTTGTTCTTTATATTTTAATTTCTTCTGCGCTTTCTTTTCTTCCCTCTCTTTCTCCTCTTCCTCCTTTTCTTTCTTTTCTTGTTCCTCTTTTTCTCTCTTTTCTTGTTCCTCTTTTTCTCTCTTCTCCTGTTCTTCTTTTTCTTTCAGTTCCTTCTCTCTCTTCTCCTGCTCTTCCTGCTCTCTCTTTTGTCTTTCTTGTTCCTTCTTTTCTTTTTTCTCCTTCGCCTTCTTTTCCTTATCCTCGTCATTCACCTTCTTTGGTTTGTACAGGCCTTTCTCGTATTTTTCGGCCTCGCTGATGCAAGTGGTGTGCTTTTGAAATTCATATCCTTGGAACGTAGTACTGCAGTCTATGCACGTGAAATATGCATCAGGACATTGTCGGAAATGTCCCATTAACTTCTTTTTAACTATCGTGTCATTACACACTTCACAAGAAAAGCTGACCATCTTGAATAGATTAATGTATTTTTTTGTTAGTTCACAACTTTTTTTTTGTCTTTTTTCTTTTTTTTGATGTCCATCTCAACCTTAACTTTTACCCATCTCTCTCTCTATTAGTATGGTCTCATTAGGCAACAAAAAATTCAGATCTGCTCGGCAGCAGGAAGCATACAACAAAACTTTTAGAGGAAAGTACATGAATAATGTGAAGAAACATTCTTTTTTGATGTTCGGTCTGCCGTTTATGACTATGCTACTCGGTGCTACCTATATGCTATCGACATTTACCCAACTAAGATACGACAAACATGACCAGAAGGTCACAGCCGTATCCGAAGACGAAGCCTTGTCTATTGCCAAAGGCCGACGGAAGGTAGATTTGAAAGATGAATATTATCGTTTGCAGCAATTAGACATTGATGATTGGGAACAAAAGCGCGTGAAAAGGTTACCGGGTGAGAGTGAGAATAAATGGTAAATGAGCGAAAAGCGGAGCCCACCTATTCACCTCACAGCCACAACGGCTTGGCTAGTACTTGATGTTACTAGAAACTAATTAGAGCCGACTTATTTATTCATCTTATGTCTTGTATATAGTTAACTTACAATTCTACATTCTTATGTTGATTAATTTCCTGTGTTGCAGCTAGGCCATGTATTGCACACACAGCCTGACATGCATGATTTTGGCACTATCCTCCTTATTATTCTCCACTTGAATCTTTACGAGGAATGTTGTTTTCTTCGCTCAAAAATGCTAATAGCCACGGGTCTTGTGGATCGTTCTCAAATCAGTTAGCAGTCATCTCATTTCAAAACGTGCACTTTAAAACCGCTCTGTGCTCGGCGAGATAAAGGTCGTCGAGAGTTTTTCTGACTTCCGTAATTTTGTAACGCTTTGCCCGATCATATAACGCTGTAGAACCTTCACTTTTGTTGATTTACCAAGAACCATTCACTGGTTTTTTTGTTTGTTTTGGTTTGGCATATTAACAAATTCCAATCTGGTATTTATCCAGTGCAATCTGAATATTATTGCAAGCAATCATATGGAGGATTTACAAACGGATATGACATCAGGAAAACATTTTATTTACAACGCACTATGCTTCGTAAACAAGTGGTTCATATCCCGCGTATATTTTACTTGTAGTAATAAGATGACGAGAGGCAGTATGGCGAATTAGAAGATTCAATCCGTTTGCAGCTCACGAAACCCGTCGATATATAGCGTAAATGATCATATCTATTACGTATGTTACAGTTAGTCTACTTGCTCTAATTCTCTTGAGTCCCCGCGCTCACTCCATACTTCGCAACCACATTCAGCTTACGTGTCACCCATTGCTGCAAGATCCTTCCTCGCTGCTTTTCGCCTAATCTTGATCGTGCAAGTGTCCCCTTGCCTACGAAGGCTACAATGTTTACTACTAGCTGATGGTCTTCAAGAACGCTTGTCACCACTACTGGCACTAAACTCGCCAAGGATCCTCCTCGCAACATTTGTGTACCACCGCCAATGCCACCATCCACTTCCACGACCATAACTACAAGCCCTCCGGCCTGGAAAGCAACAGCCGCAGTAATGCATTTATGACTATTTTCCACTGTTGCCTCGATATCCATTGGGAAATGCATCAAACCGTGTACCTCGAATGTTTCACCAATAGGTCCGAGCACAAACAACGTCTGCATCTCAATCGTCTCATTTTTTCCACTATTTTTGCGCACCGTATGTAAAAATCCCAGATCTCCTGTGCGAATATAGCGAACATCCGGATCACCGTCCTCAATTCGGCCCTGCATCTGTTCAGCGGCAAACGAGTCCTTACTCTTACTACTGGCAGAACTATAGTACCCACTAACAGATCCTTCGGAGTAAACCCAGATCTCGCCATACTCGCCTACTCGACATAGCCGTCGAGTTTCTGGGTTCACAATTGCAATCTGAGTGCTTACAGGTACCATACCTGAATCATGCAGATGCAGCGCGGAAGGAAAATTCTCCGGATTGACCACCGAAACATATCCTTTTCGCAGCGCCATAGGATCTATCCACAGGTCAATAGGCTCCGTCGACATGTAGGATCGAGTAGCGATAAACGGGTTCAAAACATGGCTGTATCCTAGGGCTATAGCTGTAGACTCAAGTCCCGTGCTGCCAAACAGAATCCGCACCTTCTTCACAAGATCTGTCCGGGCCCGTCCCTCCGTGGTAACCATAACATTCTTTGTATCGGCCAAACTGAATCCTTTAGGACGGAAGACTCCACAAGCGTGGTCCAACATCTGAGTGGTAGCATAAGTGTCCTTGACTCGGAGACGACTCATGGTCACAAACAATGTTGCGGGATTATTGGCATAGTCAACGGGCGAAACAAGCACCGTCGAGGCCCCCAAATATGCTCCCATAAAACAGGTATGCAAAAATCCTATACCCACATGAGACCGCACGCATCCAATTACAGGCCGGGTCGATACCATCTGGCAAGTTTCTTTCTGAATTTTGCACATATTGAGGATCGCTTTGTGACTAAGTTGTACAAGAGTGGGGCGGTGGTCTGCATTGTAATACACCCAGACTGCAGCAGCATACGATTCGTCAAACCATTTGGGCTGCATTTGGAAATCTTTAGAGGACGCGCTATTGGCGACCTTGACTTTGCTAGTATTGTGGTGGCTGGGAACACTCACTTTGAACAACTGTGCCGTCTGTTTCATCTGTTGCACTACCACCTTGGTCTTGAGCACGGTCTCACTGTCACCATTGGTAAGAATGACACGTACCCCATATTCCTTGCATATACCAATCAGCGCCGGCACGTCTTCGGTCAATCTACCTACGTCTATTGGGGCAAGAGCCAGCGGCACCGCTCCTAAAACCAAACAAGCATATACCGCCACAACAAAGTCCTCGGACTGAGTATACATGAGCAGTATGGCATCGCCCGCGCGGGTTCGTAGTTTGTGTTTAAGCATCATTGCCACCGATCCAATCTTTTGATCCAGCTTTTTCCATGCCAAGCCCTTGCCTTCTTTGCCTCGAGAATCAATTGTCGAATACGCCAGTTCCTCAGCCTGATGCGATACTCTCCACTGGAGTACATGCACTATCGAATCAAAACTGGTCAGTGGCGCGGTGGTACGATCGTCGACCACTACGTCGCGGAAATCTACTCCCGAATATTGCTTTTCGGCCTGCATCAATGTCATCTGTCGCATCTCTGCAGCCGTCTCTGTCCAAATACCAGGCCAGCCGCCGCCATTAATGCTGTTCGCCGGCTCCAATCTAGCTAGCTCAGTCGCGCTACCAAACTTGACAAAGGCCGCAGGCAGGGCTCCTAAGTCAAAACGCCGTTTACATAGCATATTGCCAATTTCCGACCGTCCAGATCGTGTGATCCGCGGTAGCGTGTTAGCTGCCGTCACCAACACACAGAAGACTCGTAATTTGTGTCGCTTTTCTAGAACATCCATGATTTTGGTGGCCACTGTATTAAGCTCAGCGCTATTAGGACTACCGGCTAAGGCATTCAATGCCGCATTATTAATTCCTTGGCTCCCGCCTGAATTCGCCGCAGTAGCAACCGAAAAGCCCGAGATTGGAGTGGCTAGCGAACTCTCAGCCACTATAATGGGTAAGTATTCCCCATTTATAAAAATATCAAAGGCCGAACAGTCGAACACTCGTTCCACTTGGCGAACAATCGTATGAACAAGATGTGCCGTGTAGTAGTGCGTGTATGGAGATAACAGAGAAGTAGTCTGTTCTTCATCGCCAGGCATACTTCTCTCTTCCGTGTAGTGCGAAGAGGCATATGTGGCAGGAGATGCGAGGCTCTCTGGCCCAGTGCTTAGGGCACCAGGCAATCTTTTTTGTCTCAGCCGATCTTCGTAGAATCCAAGAATATAAATCTTGCCGTTGAATATGAATCCTAATAATCCTGTCCGTAGAAACTCCGTATCCACAGGTCCGTTCTCATCATAGCATGTGGCCCGGAAAATAGTATCAGTTTCTCTGGGCAGACCCCAAAATCCTCCACTGAGAGACGGACTATCAATCCAGATCTCGCCGACTGTCATTTCTGGAGTCAAGATACAGGTTTCCGGGTCTACGATCGCTAATGTGGCATCCGGCAACGGGTATCCGAATCCGCCGACTCGGATATATTTCTCTGACTCTTGAGAAATTGATGAGCGACTAGGAGCCGTGGCCTCGATAATGATACGGTTGTCACTGAGGGCTTCAGAATTGACCAAAAGTTCGCTGATGTCTGATTCGTCCTCGAGGTCGTTACCGCTAGCAATGCCAACAGCACCAACGACGGCACTACCATTCAGGTTGTTCGCTACACTCCGCTGATTCAAACTGCAGCCCAACTTGTCCTGTTGGCCAAGAAAGTCTCGCATACTGATCATCATCCCTCCATGCTCGCTCAGTGTCAGCATCGGTGCTACCACGTCCCTCGCATGCGTATTGCCCAAAGGTTTTAGCCATCGATCCGCAAGCACTTCATGGAATTCCGAGTCTACAGTGACTGCGTCCACCAACACCCATTTTACAGACGAAAAGTCCACTTTGTATTTCTTGGAATAGTTACGTGTCACATGCGGATGCGCCTGGTAGTTATATGCCACCTGCTTGAGCGAGGGATAGTCACTGACTAAGATGGATGCACGATACCGCGAGATAATATGCGCGTATAACCCGCCGGTACCCATGGCCTGCTGCGGCAGACAGATGGTAGTGTTGCCTGCATACACAGAGAGTAACACGCCGATAATTAGACCAATAGACTGACGGACGTCAACATTGACCAGTGTAGTTTCCGGTCGACCGGGTGCCGAGGATGACTCGGATTTTTTCAGCATTCCGCTCAAACATGTCATCTGATGGAGAATCGTGCGATGGGACATGACCACACCGCGCAGTTCACCCAGCGGCGAGCGGGCAAACTCAATGTATGCCAGATCCGGAACCTGCAGCGCAGGCAGCTCTGCATTTTTCTTTGGCGGATGATATGATCCGAATTCATTGGTTTTCCAGAATTCTACTCCCCGCGGCCAGTTCTGGTGCGTGGCGGTCAATAGCTTCTGCATCGCCTTGAGGTTTGTCTCTGTGGTCAGACACAGATGGCTCTGAGTGCTGCTGAGAATGTACTCCAGATCACGCATACGTGAGCTCGCAGAAACTGGCACGGCCACCACGCCAGCTATAAAACAGCCAAGCAATGCGCACACGAAGTCTATTATTTCGCTGTCTTGATAGAATAGCACTACCCGGTCTCCTCGGTACAGGCCCGATTTGTCCCGGATCATCTGGGCCACTTTCTCCGCTCGACTTGCCAGCTTTTCCCATGTGATTTGGTTGATCTCCTTGCCCTTGGTGTCAAGTACCACAAATGCCAAATTTATTCGGCCTGCTGACTTACCACGATGTCGCAAGATCCACGGCAAACTGTCGAATTTGCCCAAGTTACCCGAGTTCTTGGCCCAATCGGGGATCCCACGTGGCTCCAGCGCTTTTTGTAATTTAACACCTTGCAAGGACTCTGGTAAATTCCCTGGTCGCTGTAGTGGAATAGCCATGTTTCGGTATGTGTTTACTGTATAGTCTTCGTCATACTCCTGGTTAGTTGGTTTCATGTTCCATTGTTGGCGCTGTTTTTCTTTTTCCGTTCTCTTCTTCTTCTTCTTCGCCATTTTTCTTTTGTTTTGTTACTTACCATCCCGCTGATCTGGCTTACACGGCTACTACTGGCTGGCCCTCCAGCCGGCCCACTAAGAGACCGCTGTGACATGGCCGGGCTTGGCGGCCGGGTGTTCAACGATGTCGAGGAACTGCTGACTGTGGTCGTACCGCTCAGAGATGTGCCCGGTATCCCTGCACTCACTAAAATCTGCTCCCGATGTTTCTTATATCCCTTCTCGGTAATATCTCCCTCTTCAAATTCCTTGCGCAACTCTACTAATCTAGCGGCAACGTCTTCCGTCACCCATTCTGGAATGGAAAAATCCATCTTGGCAGGTTTTCTGTTATGCGTTTAACCCACGCGCCACCCGATATTCTTAGATTTCACTGCGACCTAAGATATAGATATATAGATATGAGATGTATCTACTAGATCTTGATGAAATAGATGTGTTAAACCAACCTGTTCCTTGAATCTGCAGATACTATATATACCATACGCATATATCTAGCTGTCGTTATATACTTGACGCTATTGTCCAAATATTGGATCCTCCTCACAGCCTTGTGGTGGTTACTTGTTCACCTTGTTCGCCTTGTTCTCGTCTGGGCCCAGCCCTCAGTTTTCTCTATATTCTGAAAACGGTAATTACCCTAGACTGGCCAGCCAAACGACTACTTTAATTAATTAGAAAATAAAGCGAACATGGAAAATTAATCTAAATATAATATAATATAATATACTATAATGTAACTCATCATTTTGTCTTTACTTCCTAGTTTGAATAGGCTTCTTGTGTTTTTCCTCTTTGCTTTTCTTCTATTTTGTCTTTTTTTTTTTTTTTTTTTTTTGTTTTTTCAACAGAGGTGTTTGGTTCACACTTAATTCTTCCGGGTCGCGTAACTTACCGTGTTTTTCCCAACTGCTTCACGACTGCTGATGTCATCCCTCCCTGAATTCACGTCTAATTCAAACGAAATAACTACCGTTTCTCTAGTCGGCAGTTCTTCTGAGGCAACAGCTTCTTTTCATCCCACTTTTACTTATCCAATTTTTGGAGAACATGAACTAATATACGGTTATGATAACTTGCAGCTGACAGTTTCTTATGATTCCTTCACTTTGTTGCCATGCATCCAATGCTCCTACAGTTCCAAACTGCCAGACGCAACCGACGACCCTTTGCAGACAATGCTAGAATACTTCGACAAAGACAACGTATGCACTTTGGTAGATGACTGGAACACAAGACGCGTGCTAGAACGAACCAAAGATTTTACTATCCCCGGAACCAGAATGGCTTCGTTCACAACTGATGGAACACACGGCGCGCAGACGTTTCACATATACAAATCAACCATCAAGGAGGCTCATTCTTTACTTACGCGATTGCAGCCTTTCGTCCTATTTTTTATAGAGGCCGGCTCGTACATTGATCCAACCGATGATTGCTGGGAGATATATTTGGTGTACAAAGAGGCTAGCAGCGAGAGTGAGGAAGAGCGGAGCGACGAGGAAGAGGATGACGACGAAGGTGATGGCAAAAAGACCAATGGAGAAGACAGCAAGAAAGACAGCGGAGCAGATGATGTCCCTCCTTCCTCATTGTCCTTTGCTGGATTTGCAACTGTCTATTCATATTTCTGCTATGACTCCGCGACAGTCCATGACTCCATTCCTCCAGGATCTTCTGTCCGTAAGCGGATCTCGCAATTCGTCGTTCTTCCGCCCTTTCAAAAGCATAAAGTGGGTGCTCACTTATACTCCGCTTTATTTGATTTCTTTTTAGCTGACCCCAATGTGAAGGAACTCACTGTCGAAGATCCAAATGAAGCGTTTGATGACTTACGAGATAGATGTGATTTACAGCGACTGTTATCCGGCCCATTTGCTTCAATTTCTCTTCCAGTTGGAGACAAAGAACCTGAGAGGCTAGAGATGAAGATGGCTCCGCGCCAATTCTACAGATGCTTAGAAATGGCTTTATTGATACATTACGTTCGTTCCGGCAAAAATGCAGACAAGCTTCCTAAGCAATACAGATTGTATGTGAAGCGTCGTCTGTACGATAGAAACTACGAAGCCTTGGCTGACATGGATGAATCGCAGCGCAAAGATAAACTACAAGAGACTTATCAGGCGTTAATAGATGATTACAAGAGGATAGTGTCTCCAATCCAAAGATCCTTGAAGCGCAAGATTCAAGAACTCTAGAATCAAAAAAATCAATAACAATAACACAACTGCACGACTATAACTGAGCCGAATCAAGAGATGAAAAAGAAAAAAAAAAAAAAAGAAGAATAAAATAAATAAAGACAATGCTGTTAAAAGTAGTAATAATTATATTCTGTATAGAACAAAAGAGTGGCCTACCTTTCGGCAGACATGCGAATTTAAATGTATTGACTGTTTTCGAATCTCTGTGAATATGCTGAAAACCATCAATGCTGCATAAAACACAGAAATTACCGCTGACAATCGGCAGCTTCGATCGCAGCATCATCGCGGCCGGCCTTGTACTGCCAGTTATATAATGGTCTGACCTTCATATCAAGGTTCTTGTCGTATATTGCAGGAATAACGTACTTTCCTTTGGCACTTAGACACGCTCTAATAAAGCCAACACCGAGGCGCATGCTAGACTTTCTTGATCTTCCATTATCATTAGCATACACAAATAACTGAGTCATCCAAGTTTTTAGAACTTTCACCTTCTCAGGGGTAATTGGATAGGGCCGCCGCTGTTCGACCGAACACGAATGCGGCATGATAGTCTTTATTTTCCAGGTAATCTTTCCATCCCGTTCAGTCTCGTTCGCAGTAATCTTGAATTTGCAATCAGGAACGCACGCAAATCCTTTCCTTTCTTTGCGATTATAGTAACTATATGGATATGCCCTACAGACAATAATACAATGAGCCCACATACGGAACATGGCTTCTTCCTCTTTCTCGAAAACCTGGTTTTTCGCAAGTGGCCCTAATGATTCCAGTATGTCCCATAAGTCTGCGCCCTCATTGATGCTCTTTTGTTGCTCCAAGGTAGGATAGTTTGGCTCAAGATCTATAACTCTGTTTGGTGCCCTCTTCCTTCTTGGAGGCATGTCTTCTCCCTGTGGTTGCAACCGACGCTTTCGCTTTGGGCAGCCGACTTCGGTTTCCAGAGCCCGGTCAGAAGCAGGGCCTCGGATATCCTCAAGTATCATCTCGCCAGGTCCAAATTTCTCTGCATTAACAAGAGAGTCACCAGCATCATCACCCCTGGCGACTTGGCTGCTATCGCCATCGATTATTGCCTCGCTTCTCTCGTCGGACCCCATTGACTCGTCTTCCCGACCGGGCGCCGCCTCGTCGCTGCCGTGAAGACTCTCAGGACTTGGAAGCGGGTTCACCGCACCAGCACTTTGGTCAATTCCAGTTTCTTCCTCCGTTCGATGTGCAATGGATTGAATCGACGCGCCTGGGGCCTCATCAACCCGTATCTCTCTGGCCTGGGGTGTGAAAGACTGCGCGGGCGTGCTTGGCAGTTCCGTTGCACGCGCGTCCATTTGACACGTGACGGTGACCTTCTCGGCTGATTTAATAATCACATCCTTAGGTATTCTAGCTGTCCCCATGCGTCTCTGGGTTTCCCATTCCTCTAGCTTCTCATAACACGAACTATATTTTTCTGGATCCATATAAATGCATGCGACTTTTTCAGTGTCTAGGCCACTATCAAAAGTGACCAGCACTTTGCGTAAACTATCAGGATTTTCCCTCCCCATTTTCGAAACCCATCCAGGTATATCTAAACTCCATTTCCAATCATGAAAGTTAGACCACGGCATTAGGCTGTTGTGTTGCTTTTTGTCAATTGAATTGTTGTTGTGTTCACGCGTCAAACTTTAACCGGCGCCCCTTGGCACACCCGTCCGTTTAGCACAATAAAATGCATGAACATATATAATATCATGTTCCCCTATAGCCTTTGTATAAACACATCACACGCAGCCACTGTCCGCAATCCTCGATAGGTCGGCCATATGTTTTTTCTAGGTTCTTCGTCTCGCTCGTCTAGCTCGTCTTGCACTTGAACATTTAAATCTACTTCCAATACGTTCTGATTCTTCATGGCTCTACCTTGAAAGAAATTTTCCCAGTCGACTAATGCTTCTGCTTTGTAATCATTAGTATTCAGCACATACGAAATTCGTTTCTGGTCGTTATCTCCTTCGATTTTTCGATTCTCGTTGCTAGCTTGTTTGCCTAACCCCTTTTTGATTTCAGTTTCAAATCCTTCAAGAACAGTTTCAATGTCTTGTACTTTCACTCCTTGGCCAATAAATACCCGCGCCAATATTATATTGTCATTGCCAATATCAATATATCTTCGATGAGGAGCCATTGACCACAGAGTGAGTACCTGCAGTAGGTAGGTTGCCGCCGGGGATGAATTTATTCTTCGTCATCACGTGAAGTGCCCTAAACCTCAAGGTAGGTAGATGCAGACAGCCAGGCGTCATGCATGCATGTTTTACATCGCAACGGATAGGCTGGACAACAGACGTTCTATTCGAAGCCCTTATTCCATTTACCCATTACATTAGCATTTATTTAATTCATTAATTAACAACAATAGCAATAATAATAATAATAATAATAATAATAATTAACATAATAATAATAATAGACGAGCAACAACAGACTTGACTTCAATCAAGCAGTAACTCGTTCCTCAACTGCTTCCTCCCCAGCACCACCGGCTTCCAAGCCCTCACCTGCCTGACTACTGGTAGGAACATCCTTAGTAGCATCGTCCCATTCTGCACCATCATCAATATATTGCTCAGTAGTAGACCGGCGAATAGATAATGTAGGCTTCACAGATGCTTGTTCCAAAGTCCAATTGGCCAATGCATTCTCGCAATCAATAATAATTTGCTTGGATGCCTCATATCCATCATATGCTGGACGAGTCTCTCCTGGAGTCACTGGTGTATCATCGAGCAACTCTAATAACGCCTTACCGTATCCGGCAATCAGGGCCAACTTCTCACTATGTTCCCGCATAGCATCAAATTGATAGTTAAAAGCCGCCTTAAGCTTCTCACGTGTAATATTGGACAATTGAGCCTCGGCAACCAATGATTCAGCCTCAGCTCTTACAAGCTCCTGCTCCAATACAATAATCTTGGGAGAATTGGGCTCCTTGTACTTGAGATGAGCAATCTGGTCCGTAATCTTCTGTTTGCGGTCACGTGATGGCTGGACCGATGCCTCAATATTCCGAATAGATTTGAGGGTAATACGATATTGATCATATTTGTCAATATACTGATCTTCCAATTCTCCAATTTCATAGATAAGCACTCCGAGACGGTCAGTGACGTCAGATACGTCATCATCGCCATCTTCTCCCCACACGGACAATTGTTTAGCCACCTCACGGCGTTCTCTCGCAGTGAGCTCAATTGATCGCATGACATTCTTTTCCATCTTCACGAGCGCGGCAAGACGTCTTGCAAGTTCAGGTCCAAATGATCCCGCTGTAGTCCGGCGGAAAGTATAGGCAATTGAGCCCTTTCCAAAGAATCTTCCGCTCTTAGTCGAAGATGGTGGCGGAGGCGGGGATTGCAATTGAGACGCAGTCGGCGCTCGAGTTTGGCGAAGTGAATAAGTTCGGTGCATTTTTAATTTAATTTAGGAGTAATGATTGCGCGATATTCTTGGTCTTGTGCTTTTTTTTTTGCAATGCGCTTTTCTGTGGGTGCTTTTTTTCCAGTCTTCCTGTTTTTATGTTTGTGCGCTATTTATTTATATGTAGCAACCTTAATTTGCGGCCGCGCCTCTTTCCTACCCTCCTTATATATACGTTCTTACCACTAACCTTGACAAAAAGCAATGTTAAAAAGTGGGTCCTATCTCATCGCCAATTTCTTGGTCCGCCTTGATTTCATCACCTAATCTGGAAGACATTGCTGCGCGCTCCAATGCATACAATTTTTCTCTGCAGACGATATTCTTCTATCTTGCTCCTTTGTCAATGCTTGGCTTTTTTTGTCGTTGCATTCATGCGCCGTTTCTTCTGATATCCGTCTTATATTTTTTTTTTCTGGTATATTTTTTGTTTACTCCTCTGTTACCATCCTTCCTCATCCTTCATTGCTCTAGTTACGTTTTGCCTATTCGACTAAAGTTTGTTTCTCCCGGCTATCCCGTTATTAGTTCCGAAGCCAAACTTTAATTGTGTACTAAGGAAAATCCTGACGTCATTCAAAATAAAAATCAAACCGTCAAAGGTCATGCCGCGTCCTTTGATGTCACTTTGCATGCAATTATTCTTCTATGCGTTATCTTTTAATCATACTTTGCATGAATACGTATTTGCTATTTTCTCTTCTTCGTCCTGTATTCATCCTCATCTATTTTACTGCTATGTCTTTCATCAATGTTTTCATTTTATTTTGTTTTATTTTAGGTACTATTTCCCGCAACCTACTACCCCATTGCTCACCTCTTTCTGGTTAGTCTGGCGTTTTAGACAGAGAGCAAACTTTTCTTGACATATTGACATACATCCATTTGCTTACACTATTCGTTTCTTAATTTCAACGTTGACAATTGGTCTAACTTGTTTCGCTTGTGTACTTATTACTATTACTACTATGTCAATGGCTCGGGTTTGCAAATCCTATATATGCTTATTAAACATGGTTGGCTTTTTTTTTTTTTTCTACGTTGGCCCCGATGTTCCACTAAACTAAATTGCGGGCTAAACTAGTACATTTTGTCAAATCGAAGAATGCATGGATATGTTCTACTATAACCAGTACCAGATAGGCTCTGAATCTTTGGCAAGTAAATTAATAAATCGCTAACCTCTGTGTGTCTAATTCGCGTCTAGCACTTCCAATAAATTTATATTCCATTCAAACTATTCTATTCTTCGGCAAAACTCCTAAACCTAATCAGATCTCGTTTTATCTCCAGCGTGTAGTCGGAAACAGCTTCTAGTTGATATTTTTAAGTAAACGTTTGTCTCATCATATAGGTTCAGGTAGAATACCTGTAACTAGAAATTTTTTGGTTGCCGGCTTTTTTATATGTCTTGTATCTCGACCCTAACCCCGGGATAACAATTGAACTCGGCCCTAAACCGCATTGCACTTCAAAGTCACGTGAAAGTCATATGGGGCGCCCTCCGATACCGGGGGATCCAATTGTCAAGAGTTAAATGTAAGCTTGCAGGTGACTCACTCGCACACTTGACAAAAAAATGTTGAAGAACACAATTGCCCATAATTCGCGTCGTCAATTGGCGTCGAGTCGTTTTTACAGATGTTACTCTTCTGGAGAATTGAATAAATACTCAAAAAAGATCACTCAGCCCAAAAGTCAGGGTGCATCACAAGCCATGTTGTATGCTACAGGATTCACTGAAGAAGACCTAAATAAACCTCAAGTTGGTGTAGCTAGTGTATGGTGGTCAGGAAATCCATGCAATAACCATTTATTGGATCTAAATTTCCGAGTATCTAAAGGAATTGAGGCCTGTGGTCTTAAGGCAATGCAGTTTAACACTATTGGTGTCAGTGATGGAATTTCTATGGGAACTAAAGGTATGAGATATTCATTGCAGAGTAGAGAGATCATTGCTGATTCCGTCGAGTCACTGACTTTGGCCCAACATTATGACGGTAATATATCTATTCCAGGATGTGACAAGAACATGCCTGGTGTGCTGATGGCCATGGGACGGATAAACAGACCTTCTATTATGTTGTATGGTGGTACTATCCAGCCAGGTCATTCATGCTCTGGTGAGGTCATTGATATTGTTTCTGCATTCCAGGCTTATGGAGCCTACATTGGCGGGTCCATTGACGAGCCAGCCCGCGCTGACATTATCCGTCATGCATGTCCCGGATCAGGAGCCTGTGGAGGAATGTACACGGCCAACACCATTGCCTCGGCAGCTGAAGTCATGGGTATGACGTTACCTGGATCCTCTTCATTCACTGCTGGATCTAAGGAGAAATTCCAAGAATGTGTGGACATTG
Source organism: Crinitomyces ghanaensis (assembly GCA_030581755.1). NCBI lineage: Eukaryota > Fungi > Ascomycota > Dipodascomycetes > Dipodascales > Trichomonascaceae > Crinitomyces > Crinitomyces ghanaensis. Next base: position 57,662 of record JAKTVX010000047.1, read on the forward strand.
GTCCAGTGATGAAGCATCTTCTGGAGATTGATCTTAAGCCTCGCGACATTATGGTTAAGACTTCTTTTGAAAATGCCATTAAATACATTATTGTAACCGGAGGATCGACTAACGCGGTGCTGCATCTCATTGCCATTGCTCACAGCGTGGGTGTCGAACTGACCATTGATGACTTCCAGCGTATCAGCGACAACACTCCATTGTTGGCTGACTTCAAGCCTTCCGGTAAATATGTTATGGCAGACTTGCAGCAGTTTGGCGGTACTCCTGCAGTAATCAAGACACTCCTGGACCAGGGTATTCTCGATGGATCACCTATGACCGTCATGGGCAAGACTCTGAAGGAGACTGTAAGCTTCTCGAAGGGATTGCCAAAGGAGCAAACTATTTTTGCCCCATTGAGCAAACCATTGAAGCCTACTGGTCACTTGCAAATCCTGAAAGGATCCCTTGCTCCGGGCGGTTCCGTGGGCAAGATCACTGGTAAGGAGGGCACAAGATTTGAGGGCAAGGCTCGAGTTTTCGACGAGGAAGATGCATTCATTACTGCTCTTGAAAATGGTGAAATCAAGAAGGGTGAGAAGACTGTGGTCATTATTCGATATGAAGGACCTAAAGGTGGACCTGGTATGCCAGAAATGCTCAAGCCTTCATCGGCTCTTATGGGATACGGTTTGGGCAAGGATGTGGCTCTGCTTACTGACGGAAGATTCTCTGGTGGATCTCACGGTTTCTTGATTGGACACATTGTTCCTGAGGCTGCTGAGGGCGGTCCTATCGCCTTGGTGGAAGATGGTGACATTATTACTATTGATGCTGATACGAACAAGATTGACCTTGATGTTGACCCTAAAGTTTTGGAACAACGTCGCGCGAAGTGGACTCCTCCAGCCCCACGCTACACTAGAGGTACTTTGAAGAAGTACGCCAAGTTGGTATCGGATGCCAGCCGAGGATGTGTCACTGATGCATTCTAGGAGAATATAAAACAAGGACTTGAAGACAAAAGGATATACTGTAAAATATATATGAATGACTATTACTATTGCTGGTTCTTTTTTTTCCCTCTTTTTCTTGTTCTTTTCATGCACGTGTGCCTGGGTGTCAAACTCTTACGGCCAAAGTTTGCGAAGTTCCATAAGTTGAATCGGCAGTTATATATGCAGGAATTTCTCTATGAGCAACTCCTAACTGGATCGCATGGGATTTTATCATGTTAGCTCAAATTCGCGCCTCGCTTTGCCAGCTAACAAGCATGGCCGATGCAGGCATGAACAACCGAGGTATTACAATTTGAATAATGTTCCCATGATGTTTGGCTAGGCTCCATGATAACTCGAAACATTTTGGCCGCAAAGTCTTCCCACGATCCCTTGTGCTGCTGGTTAAGCAAGCATTTCCATATGAGATAATTGCCAAATCTAGAGACAGTAGGAATCGTGGCGGTGGATGGATCCCCTGATAGTGACCAGGGAGTTACGATATAAGTCGCGAAAATTGCTTGTGCTACTCTAGAAAGAACTGAGAAAACTCTTTCAAGTCTTCTACAGCTGTTGGAGGAATCCAACAATCTTTAAAATCGTGAAACGCGAACAAAATGAAAAAAGACTTGAGAAACTAAGAGAAATTGTGCTGACGAAAGGTGCATATAAAACCTGGAGCAACTACTGATGTTCCATAAAACCGCAATTCGTGCTAGATTATGAACGGCGAGTTAAGACAAGCGATCGTACACTGCAAGACTCTTGCTATGTTCCCGGACCAAGTAACCTAGGGATGCTGACAGAGATCCGCCTCGGATTAGAAAGCCGAAAAAACCCCCAGGGACGAGAAAGCCAAGAGCTAACCTAACGATGAAAAAAAAGACATTGCCGTAAAGGAGAACGCGAACAAAACAAAGAAGCGGAAATTCGTAATCGTCGAATTGAATTTTTTTTTTTTTTTTTTTCAGCTCATGCACTTATTTCAAAACAGGGACTCAGTTTGTCTTATTTCAACATTAACGCTATTGTTTCACTCCTGCAACAATACACAATTTTTTTTCCTGGATTTTACTAGCTAGTAATCCTGCGAGATGGCATGCACGCCGACCGTCACATATAGACTGTGATTCCCATTCGCTTGCCTTCGGTGTTAACGTTGAACTAAGAAAAACTTATAAAAGTAAAAAAGAAAAAGTACTTCTGTTGTCGTAGCAGATCATTAATCTTTTGCAATTACTTAATTCTTCAGACAATAGGGGGTCTATATATATAAAGCGAAGTCAAGCAAGATATGCACTAAACAAAGTTTCTCTTTTCTCTATTAGGCAGTTGTAAGTGCATTATGCATACCATTCGATTTATCGTGTTATCTCTATATTCTTGCCACGTAACAAGAATGCAGGATTCAAGCGTGAAGTACGAGAGATATTTCAATTTGGATGACGTTCCAATGAATATCTGGGGTCGGTTTTGTGATAAGGCGAAATATCCTAAACCGACACTCTGCCGGGAAATGCTCGTGTTTCTGGTCAAGCAGGCATTTCCATGCGAGATAATTGCAGTGCCAAATGTAAAAAAAGCAGAAGCTATTGTAGTGGCTAGTCGACCCCCCGACAGTGACTGCGAAGTCACAATAGAAGTCGTCAAAATTGCTCCTCCCACTTTAGAACGAAGTGACAAAACATTATCAGATCTTTTAAAATTGTTGGAGGAATACAACTGTGACCATGGAGTAGTCTTGAACCATGAGACAGCAGTGATTTTCAAAGTCGTGAACGGCGAAGAAGATGAAGGGAGACTTGAAGAAGTAAGTGAGATTGAGTTGACGAAAGCGGGCTATAAGGCTTTGGGTCGTTACTGGTGTTCTTTGAAGCCTCAGTTCGTGTTAGATTATGAATGGCGAATCAGGACAGGAAACCGTACAGACGAAGACCTTTATTATGCTCCGGAGATGGACTTCCCTCAGGATGCTGATAAGGATCGGCCCTTCATCAGGGGATCAGATACTCTTGGGAAGATGAAGTGACAGAGGAAACTACACAAGAGCAGGGGAAACGACGGGCGACCAGTGCGATAGCAAAACAAAAGGCGCATCATACAAAGGGAAAGCAGAAGAAATAAGGAAACGATGAGATGTAGTGATTGTTATTTATTTTATTAATTTATTCTGATTATAATAGTTCTTCTTATCGTGTCTATTTGAAGTTCTCAAATTGCGGCTCTCAGTTAGTTATTTTTTTTACCTGGCTCGCGGGGCATATTTTGTTTCCCGGATTCCACCATTCGGGGCGACCATGCTAGATGTGCAGGTCGTCGGCCGAATGTCGCGTATAGGCTCTGTCAAGAGCGGGTCCCTTGTGACTGCCATGTTTGTAATGGAGTGCATCAGAATAGAAGCTTTATGGGACTAGCAACACTTATCGCACAAATCCACACCATTCTCTGTTGTCTGCAGATGAATATTTTTTCTAACAACGAACGATGGGATTCCCTCTTTGTAGGCAACATCCAAGGAAACCACCGTATATGCCAATTGCCGAATCCAAACAAAGAAATTAATAATAAAGGGAACCACTTTCATTAATACAAATGTCCGATCGTAGCCTCCAAACTTGGGTAACGGATATATTAGTATCCCGGGCCGCAAGTTTTCGAAGCCGCGTTCATCCGCGAACAGCGACTTCTAACTTAGCGAGTCCAGCGTGACAGCAGACTTTGGCTCTTTGACTAGTTCAGTGCCATTCTGAGGAATATACTCGTGGAGCTTCTACATTGGTTCATACGTCGCAATTTCAAGATCAGAGCGCAGAAGTAGCCTCCACCCATTTCCTTTTTTTTTTTTTTATTCTAAGAGCTTCTGGTCATCCCTTGCAAAATATTGCTAATTTTCAATGCGGGATGCTATTAAGCGCCTCGTTGTTTTTCATTTTCTGGGAGCGGCCATATTCCTCTGTATCAGGGAGCAAAGAAGAAAGCCTAATTAATTAAAAACAAGGAGGCGTACGACAAAATAACAAATAGAATAAAATAAAGTGATATGGATATTCTAGATAGTCTAGCTCATTACAGATATTTCCATTGAGCAACCCCATTATTGCCGTTAGCTGATAGCATCAAAAGGTTCCTATCTAATAAAGTGCAGGACAAAGAACACGACACGACCCAGTCGCGTTCTATAGGGAGAACGTGACACAACTCAACAAGAAGCTCTATCGCGTGCTAAGTCCATTAGCGCCAAACTACCCCCGCTTAGCCCCACTGGCTGGTGTTATAAAATTAGCAGTCTACTGGATCATGATCTCTCTAAAACTTGCTAGCCCAAAGACCACCTCTACCGAATTCCTCTGTAGAAATCCGATCCAACATTACTCCCAGCAAGGATGAGGCTGACCATTTTAGAGAGCTTTCACGAAACCTTCATGAACGAGATCCAGAAATTAACGAAGTGCAAGCCGATTTTGATGCTTCTGACCTCGCCGAGTTAATCCATCAAGAGTTCGCTACGGAGTCGTGCTAAGCTTGGCCGCGATTCCCGACGGAAATCGCCAGCACGGTCACGTGTTAATACAAATGGCTCGAATAGCAGCTTCGGCAATTCAACGTTCCAGGCCCGGAGCGCGCCAGCTTGTACCCGCTATTGACTACATAGTTGCTAGCCGGTCTATTCAGACTCATGGTATGGCTGCACGCATTTCTGGAGGCAAATTCGGCATTACGGTCCACACTTTAGATGAGGAGAGGGAGGAGGAGCATTTGTTAATAATCGAAGTCAAAACGCATTCTGAACTACTTAAAACGCCGGAAACTATTGGTCAGATTGGGCGCTATATGCTTGATTTACCAGGCGTGAGAGCGCATTCTTTGGTGCTGGCAAATCATGAATGTTTACAATGCCAACGACGCCGGAACCGAACTCCAAAGAGAAGAAACTGAGTTCAATCTTACGGCCGTTCGAGGCGTGCGTGACCCGATGCAGTTCGAATGCAATGCACTCAATGATGAGCAAGATCGAATAGCAGAAGGAATAAACCCTAACAGGCCCTATCAGGGACATGCTATTAGGCCGGGAGCTGAGCAGCACGCACAAATACACAGGGAAGATCGTGATCGGCTCGAGGAAATTATTAAGAACGAGCATCAGCGGCAAGCAAGAGCAGAGCATGCAGCAAACCGTGAAGCAAATCCTGGGGGAAATCATGAACCAAGCCCTGAAGCAAACGCCGAATCAAACCGTGAACCAAACCGTGGAGGAAGTCGCGAACCTAGAACGCAAGAGCATGATTAATGTTTGCCATCTTTGCTAATTCTATGATAGCCATGGTTGATAAGGGCTTGATTACTTACTATTTTCTTTTTTCGATTCTGACTCTCTACTAAAGAGTCCTTTGAAATTTCAAACCTTAATTAAGTTAATTTATTTTTTTATTTATTTTTCATGCGTCCATCCTTCATATCTGTAGGCGCAAACTGCCATCCGTATGCGTCCCATTGGAACAAATCCACGGGCATCTTGGCCTATGGCGCATGCGATATGATTGCCTTATGGCAGAACCACTCGGTCATTGCTACTATCAAGGGCCACAATAGTACTGTCACTGGAGTGAGATTCATGTCCGACAAATTGCTGGTCAGCGTCAGCCAAGACGGAATAATTAAGCTATGGGCCATGGAAGCCGAAGGACAGCGTGTTAAATTATCCTGCTTGCAAACGATAGATTCTGCTCACTCGAAATCAATTACCGCCGTCTCGTCGTTCGGCGATCTCCTCGTAGCGTGTTCCTCTGACGGATCTGCTAGCGTACATAAACTGGAGGCCGGCAACGACAATACCACTTTGACGTTCCTGGCCAAGCTTACCGTGGGACCCCGGTTTTATCCTGTAGCGACGGCCATTGTCAGTCTAGACCTAGATTTAAAGGAAGGGGATCAGCAGTCCCGTCATATTGTCGCTATCGGCGGTACAAGTAACCAGATATATATATTCGGACAAGATGATGGGAACCAGCAAGACAAGTGGTCTCTGCAAGCTTCCCTTGCTGGCCATGAGAATTGGGTCCGAAGCCTCGACTTCAAGTTGATCAACAACTCGTATTTATTAGCCAGCGCAAGTCAAGACAGGTATGTTCGACTGTGGAGGATTTCCGCTAAAAATGTTACTCCTGCTTCGTCTAGTTTTACTACTCGCGAAACTGACTTCGATATGGAAACATCCATGCTGTCGAACAAGGTGTACCCGCTGTTGAACGACACTTACGCATTAACCTTTGAGGCTCTACTAATGGGCCACGATGACTGGGTAGTGGATGTAGCCTGGGATCCAAGACCGAATGCATTAAGGCTACTGTCAGCTTCGGCAGATACCACTCTCATGGTATGGGAGCCTGATGCATATTCCGGCATCTGGATGACTTCAGCACAACTGGGTGACGTGAGTATCAAAGGAGCCAGTACGGCCACGGGGGCGTCCGGCGGATTTTGGCGGGCCTTATGGCTCAACGGAGCCACTACGAGAGCGGATGCCAGAGTGGCCACCTTGGGCAGAACAGGCAGCTGGAGAGTTTGGGAAGAGTTGATAGGTAATAATAGCGCATATGGTAATGATGGGGCAAGCGACGGTGCAAGCGGCGCCAGTATTTCATGGCTGCCTCAGACGGCCATCACTGGACATGTGAGGCCAGTCACTGATGTCTCGTGGCAAGATGATGGCAAATATCTTCTAACTACGTCTTTGGATCAGACCACTAGATTATTCAGTCGTTGGAGCACCAAAAGTGGCGGGGATGGACATTGGTACGAAATGGGCCGACCGCAGATTCACGGCTATGACATGGTTGCTGTCAAGAGTGTGACAAGCGAGATGTTTGTGAGCGCTGGAGACGAGAAGACTGTTAGAGTATTCGAAGAGCCTGACGGAGTAGCGCATATGTTGAGAAATGTATGTGGAATTGAGTTGTCCTCTGCAGGCCACAAGTTAGCCAAGTCCGCGATGGTCCCGGCATTGGGCCTGTCTAATAGGGTTGATGATGAAATGATAGGAGAAAGCGGTGAAACAGGTGAAACTAACGATGAGCTTCCTGGCGGAACTGGAGGCGAAACTGGCAGCAGTCCAACATCTGTTAATGATACATATCATACGCTCGTAGCTCTCAACCATCCTCCACGAGAAGACCATTTGCAGCGGCGAACACTCTGGCCGGAACTCGAGAAGTTGTATGGTCATGGTTATGAAATCTCATGTCTCGACGTATCGCACGACAAAGGTCTGTTAGCGACGTGCTGCAAGGCCAATAGCGAAAAGCATGCGGTAGTCCGATTATACAATATTAAAAACAATTGGCTACAAATAACTCCTCCTTTAACTTTGCATTCGTTGACGGTTACCAGAGTTAGGTTCAGTCCTGATGATTCTCGTCTCTTAACGGTCTCCAGAGATCGACAGATAGGCGTATGGGTGAAAACAAAAAAAAATGATGATGGTGGCGAAACCGAAGGCTATGAGCTCGAGCAAGCCATTAAGGGCCATTCTAGGATCATATGGGACTGTGCATGGGTATCTAACACTCAGTTTGCTACGGCATCACGTGACAAGTCAGTTAAATTTTGGGATTTTGATTCTGAAGAAAAGACATGGAAAGAGTCGTCAGTACATAAATTTAGTGTTCCTGTCCACGCCCTGGACCACTGGCAGGGAAAGCTTGCGGTGGGTCTTGAGACTGGAGAATTGTACATTTTAGATTGTGCCAAAGGATATGACAGGGAAGAGATTCCTTTTGACCAGTGCCCATCTTTAAAGATTAGCCGTGTAACTTGGTCAGGGAATGGGCAGCTAGCAGTTAGTAGCGATGATTGCAGTCTGCGCATCTATAGCCAGGATATGTAATACTATTAAATGGGAGTAATTGCGGACCCCTGCTGATGTACTATTTCTCTTTTTTTTCTTTTTTCTTTTTTTTTTTTTGCTCAATAACTAAACAAGAAATGATAACAATTATGCATAATGCTTTTTTTCATTTTTAATCGTTACTCTACTTGGAAAACAATATATCTGGTGCATGGAGCTTCCCCGTGATCATGCAGGTACGCTCTCCATTTTTTAGTTGCTACTAACCTTACTTTAATTTTCATTTTCCCTAGCTGTGAGCATGCGCCCGACTGCATTGACCAAGTCCAGCAAAACAGTCAATGGGGCCAATTTGCGTCCCCTGACTAATCAGTTGGCCAATTCTTCTAATCCGTATCTTTTGAGCCATAAATTGAACCCTGTGGCCTGGCAGCAATGGAACAAAGAAGCTTTAGACCGAGCTGAATTGGAGAATAAACCAATATTTCTATCAATCGGCTACCACACATGTCACTGGTGCCATGTCATGAACCGGGAAAGTTTTGCCAATGACCAAATAGCTCAATTGCTGAATGAGAAGTTTATTCCTATCAAAGTGGACCGAGAGGAACGACCTGACGTAGATGCAGTTTATATGATGTATCTTCAAGCAACAATGGGCCAAGGCGGATGGCCGCTCAATGTTTTCTTGGTTCCTGGATCGTTGGAGCCGATTTACGGAGGAACCTACTTCTCGGGGCCTAACGATACCTACAGTAATAGGACGCTCAAGTTCGAAGATATTTTAAACCGAGTATCCGAAGTATGGCAGCAGGAAAACTCGAAATGTCGTGAAAGCGCGAAAGCCCTTGCGGAGAAGTTAGCCCAGTTAGTCAAGGCCCAGAGCTCTGCGAGATCTGCTGATGCTTCTCTTCCTAGCGTCGAGTCTGTCCTTGCGGACACTGCGGATTACTTTTTATCGCATTTTGACAAGTATAACGGTGGCTATAGTCCTGCTCCCAAATTCCCCTGTGCGCACAATCTCTCGTTCCTTTTGCGCAATGCTAAGTTCTTTGAGGATGGCAAAGACGGCCAAATTGCTCAAATAGTCGACTCTGTGCTCTATACGCTTCTGCGCATTGGTCGCGGAGGGATTAAGGACCAGCTGGGACACGGCTTTTCGCGGTACTCAGTTACCGAAGATTGGAACTTGCCCCATTTTGAAAAGATGCTGTATGACCAGGCGCTGCTTTTGCACGCCTATATTGATGCCGCGGTCTACGGCGGACTTGGAAGCAAACCTAGCTCTGTTGTTTCGGCTGCGACTGCCACAGACGTTGTTACTGAGCGTGCCCTTGGCTGCAGCCTTGACATGAGTGGTGTTGACCATTATGCACTAGGCAAGAAATACGCCCAGGACATTGTGGACTTCCTAGCTAGTGGTAGCCTGACTGATAAAAACAGCGGAGCCTTTTTTTCTGCACAAGATGCTGACAGCGAAAGACCGCGCGACGGCGAGCACTCTGAAGGTGCGTACTATGTGTGGCGTGCAGACGAGTTTCATAGAGTTGTAGCCGAGAAATTGGGCCGGGCGAATGCAGATATCTGTGCCATGTACTGGAATGTGCAAGATAGTGGCAATGTTGACAGTGCCTTCGACGCCCATGGCGAACTCCAATATGAGAACGTATTGAGTGAAGGGAACTATGATGAGGTCGCCAAGGCGTTCGGCAAGAAAGCTGATGATGTGATTTCTGTCGTAGCGGAAGCGCGCCCGATTCTCCGCGAGTACCGTGATCGCTCTCGAGCCCCTCCCGATGTAGATACTAAGATCTTAGTGGGATGGAACGGACTAGCTATAGGAGCCTTGGCCAGGGCAGGATTGGTGGGCATTGATGGAAGATCTATTGCCGAGCGTGCTGCTCGCTATGTAATGGCGCACGGGTATAACAGCGAAACGGGCGAATTGCAAAGGGTCGTCTCTACAGTTAAAGAGACAACGACGGCGCCATCTTCACTCACGTCTTCGGCAGAAGTATCCTCTTCATCGGCACCATCACCATCTACAATCCCAGGAATGGTGGACGGTTATGGGTACATGGTGTGGGGTCTATTGGAGTTGTACGAGGCGACCACGGACACTGAGTACCTGCAGATGGCTGTGAAGCTGCAGGACAAGCAACTAGAGCTATTTTGGGATAACGAGAATGGTGGGTTCTTTTCGACGGCAAGCAAGACCAGTACTAATGCTAGCGAGGAATCCATCAAACTTATTTTCCGGCCGAAGTCCGCTTTTGATTCGGCAGAGCCTTCCCCCAATGGCGTGAGTGTCCGCAATCTCTTGCGATTGTATAATATCACGGGAACTCCTGTTTACGAGACTCGTGCTATCGAGGTATTCAAGTGTTATAGCCCCGATATCGCTGCCCAACCATGGGGCTCTTGCAGTATTGTGGGAGCGTTGACTGGATTGGATTCAATGGGATCTTACATTATAGTAGGTGGCGAAGGAAATGTTACGGAGAGTGATTCTCAAGCGCTGGTCAAGGTAAACGAACTTCGTCGGTCGGACTCCAATCCGCACATCTCTGTCGTCCGTGTCGATAGTAATTCTATTAAATATTTGAGTACGCTGGATCACGTGTATAACGAGACTTATGAGAAGTATGGAAATGACACGGAAATTCGTGTCCTCAAATGTGAGAATAAGGCCTGTACAATGGTTTAAGAACTGAACAAGAAAATAACAATGAACACTGTACAAAACGAATAACGAAAGAAAGATAAATAAGACCGAAGTGTAAATAGCATTCCAATTATATTTATATATATGTATGTATGATGAGTCTCTCTAAATCTTCCACGTCTTGAACCAATTGAGGTAATTGTATTGCGCAACATCGCCGGTCATACCAAAGGAAATTGGAGCAAAATGATAAAAGATTCCAATGGTCGTTGCATATAATACTAAATAGATAGCGTTGCGTAAAACTGGCGGGGTCCATCTCTGTGTGGCGTGATCTAGCAAAAAGTTTAACGTAAGAACTGCGAAATAAAGAGCTGGTAAATAATGATGCACGTACGTCACACGAGCCATGACAATGAACGGAGCATAGTGGAAGAGCCATCCAAGAGCAGGCATGAGACCGGCAATGGCATAATGCTCAAGATCCTTAGAAGAAAAGTCATGATATTGTCGTTGCCATCTCAACAGATAGATTACAGACATTAAACCGAAGACGATGATACCTATGGATGACAACCATGTAGTAGTAGGGTGTCCCAGAAGGAAGTATCGCACATTATTTGTTCCCCAGCCGCAGAGACGCAAGCCAACATGGAGAGTGGGCCATTCCCATGCTCTGGAAGCTAAATCATCTTGCTTGTCAGGGTCAGGAACAAGCGCATTATTTGACGCCATCATAGCAAAGTTCAATTGAACAAAGTCTCTGAGGAATGACGACTTAGGAAGTTGTCGCTTTTCGCCGGACTCTAATCGGTCATTCCAATGAGATTCAATGTTCCACCAAGTACGCTTATCCCGCTTGGAGGCTTTAGGATTGCAGGTGACTTCACCTTGCCTAAATCCCCAAGGAGGCAAATTGTTTCCTTCACCAGACAAATAACATCCAAGGTCTACGTGGCGAAGACGAATCGAAGTACTGAGAGGATGCACCCTGGTCTTGTTTTCAGATCCGATAGACTCGACAATTTCAACTTGCCAATGATCCTTCGTGTCACCGACTGTTGCGTTTCCGTAAGACGAGACTTCCCATTTAGATTTTGTAAGCGGCGCCTGGATAGTATGAGAATGGAGATTTCTTCCAGTAGATACGTGGAGAAAACGGACAATATCACCATTTTCAATAAACCGAAGAGGCTCTTCGTCGGTATATAATGGCTCGTCTCTCACATGTTCAATGAACCAGTCATTGTTTGCGTCCTTATGATGATATGTGGTAACCTGCTGTTGCTCAGAACCCTCAGGGAAAGTTTGAATATGAGAATGAAGAAGTCCTCCGTTAAGACCTTGGTTTTTAAGAGTGATCTTCGATCCGAATGCTACATCCATAGGTCCACCTCCCACTTCCGAGCCGATAAGGTTAGCCTGGAACAGGGAACTCATATTGGAGTCCCCAGGACCGGTATGGGTCAAAAGCAGGAAATGCAGTTTGAAAGAGAGCATGAAAACTAGCAAAGGCAGAACAATGAGACCAAAAATACGTGCGATCCAATGTGCCGCATATGTCTTAAAGGGCATTTTAGTGTCTCCAAGCTTAATCCACAGATCAGCGACTGTGTAGACACCCACCAAAGACATGGCAAAAAGACCCACCATTTTGACACTGGTGACGCATCCAATAGATAGACCAGTTGCAAACAGCCATTTGAACCATCTCACCGAGAACGACTCATTCTGGCAATTGTGGAACTTGGACCAACAGAACACGGTCAATGTGGTGAAAAATACCAACATTGAATCCAAAAGGATAAACTTACCTAAAGTGATATAGGACAGCTCACACAGCATCATCAATGCAGTCAGCCAGACAGCAGGTAAGGACAGCTTAAGTTCCTTGGCAGTGAAGTAAGCCAATGGCACGCATCCCACGTTGAAAAGAGAATTGAAAATTCGCATACGGGTGAAATTGACGTAATCCGGATACTCCGCACCTGAGTCAAACCCGAACGATCCGTTGTAGCCGGCGAGATAACCTGACAGACCCACAAGCATCTTACCAAGTGGGGGATGGACATCAAAATAATATTCGTGTTTAAGATAATAGGATCCAAATTTACCAAAATGCGCCTCGTCCCAAGTGACAATGTGTGATTTGCCAATGGCATAGATACGGGTCAAAAAGGCTGCAGCAATTAAAAGGATAGGACCGAGGACAGCCTCCATGCGTTGTGGATTTTTGAATAATGAACGGTCCTCGCCGTATGCCACCGCAGCAGAGGTACTGGGTGCTTTTTTCTTTTCGCTTGCATTATTCGCATCTTCTGCCTCGTTAGGTATAGTCGCCCCTTTCCGCTGACGAATTCCCTGACGATCAACGCCAGATGCTGTCGTCAATGTCATTAGTGGATGGTGGTGGTGAGGAGGTTAGAATGGAAACGTGCGTTCACAAGCTTCGGCCAAAGTGTCGTTTTGGGTAAGGTTCGCATGCTGGTTTATTTTGTCTCAAAATAGGATGTGGCTGAACTTTACTGGAAAATTAGGCAGGACGGGCTGACAATGCAAGAGCACAGTCACGAGACGACATTTCAAACTTGAATTTCGCGCCGTTTGGCTAAGCTTTTTTAATCCAGATCGGGAAGAAGAAATTACTCGTGTATATCCTACTCATATCGAGGATTAATGCTGGAAATCATGATCAAAAAGGAAGTGAGCACAAAAATATCTCGCTAAACTAGCCGAGCATGAGCGGGCATGGGATATGTGAAATTGAGCCCAAGTGAGACGAATTGTGTCGTGTTGTTATATTTTTTTTTATTTTTATACAGGATAATAAGAATGATCCTAGCCATTTGTGACGCCTACGACATCGATGTCACAACTAGATTTTGCGTCAAACTATAGTTTGAAAGCTGTTTTTGAAAAGTCATATGAATTGAAACAGGTCAATTTCTTTCCGCATAATCTAGATAAGATAATTAGATCAAGAGATTTATGAAACCCATCAGATGGTCATTAAAGTTGTGGCCCCAAATCGGTCTGGATCCTCCCCTGATAACCAAGTTAAAAAAAGAGAAAAAACGAGACGAAACGAAACAAAGAGCTACTAAAAATACGTAGAAGTCTTACAGGTTATTTAATCGCAGGGACCCATCCTGCGGAAATGGCGGGGGATAAAAACCAACCAATCAAACGGTATGTGAAGATCGTTTTATTTATAGTACGATCTGAGCCCCACAGTAACACCATCGGTCGTGAGGCGCCCCTGCATGTGATAGATTAAATTGGTTTAATTTGAGCCTTTAGCTCAAGCCCTAGGGTTCGCAATCGTTGGGACAACAACGACAACTACAATTAACAAGAGTGGGAAGAATACTAGTGGAAATTCATGGACCCTGTTCCCACAACTGTTTTATTGGCCGACGAATCACCTGATTCGCTGCCTGAGGCACGACGTGACGGTTCGCCATTGAATTCTTCTGGGCACCTTAAGGCCATTCCTTTGTTGCATTACTTGACATTCGTCTGCGTGGGCGCCTCCTTTTTATGGCCTTGGAATTGTTATCTAACTGCTACGGCATACTTTACTTCCCGGTTTGCCGGTCATCCGATGCTGCAGCAGAACTTCTCTTCCGCCGTCATGACCACTACTACACTTACCGGAACCGTCTTAAGTGTTGTCCTGGCTCATCGACAGAAGAACGTAAACTACAACAATAGAGTGCTGTATGGTGAGCTGATAATATGTGTTCAGTTTGTTCTAGTCGCAGTGTTTTGTATATGGGATCTGCCAGCTACGTTGTATTTCACGCTGGTACTGGTCACGCTGTTTTGTTCTACCATTGGAAGTAGTCTGACCCAGAACGGGTCATTGGCCATATGCAACACGCTACCTTCAAAATATATGCAAGCTAATACAGTGGGCCAGGCAATAAGTGGAGTCATGGCGCCAATGGTCTCCTTGCTGTCTATGGCAACCATGTCAACGACAGCGAAGTCCTCATCCGCCTCCTCGTCTGATGGGCAATCTCCTGAAGCGCCCGCATCATCTACACTGTCGTCTGCATTGTATTTTGTTTCTGGTTCGGTCCTGTGTGCGTTGACATATTTTCTGTTTAGATGGCTGACATCCAGTGGGGACTTGGGAAACGTGTGCGCGGACGAAACATATGAGCAAGCCGCGAACCTGCCTGCAGGACCACCAAACAGCCACAACGACGACGATGTATACGATCAGTTTCAGGCTCAAGAGCCTTTGTTTGCCGAATATTCTGCTGATGAGGTAATTGTCCCTCTTACTGCTCCCCACGTGCCGTTGTCCGTACTGTTCCACAAACTTGTTTTCCCAGCCGCCACTGCGTTTGTAACCTTTGCTGTCACGCTTATATATCCTATTTTTGCCGACGTCGTCGTTTCCAGTAGTGGCATTAGCAGGGCAATATTTGTTCCTCTAGTGTACTTATTTTGGAACGTCGGTGACTTATCTGGCAGGTACGCCTGTGGTCATCACGTGTTTCTCATTACTAATCCCCGGACCATGGTCATATATTCTTGGTGCCGTGTCTTGTTTCTGCCGGTATTTTTGATGTGCAATATAAACGGTAACGCCGGCGCCTTTATAAGATCGGACTTTGCATATCTGCTGGTGCACTACTTGTTTGGCTTTACCAATGGACAGTTGCTGACATCCTCGTTAGTTGCCGTGCCGAGTTATGTGCTACCTCATGAGAAGGAACCGGCTGGAGGTTTCATGATGCTGTGCCTGTCACTGGGACTAGCGACGGGATCACTATTTAGTTTCTTTTTGGCCTGGTTTGTGCGAGGTTACTAATCTGTTATCTATTGCAGGCCATGATCAAAGCTAATATTGGCATTTTTTGCGGCCAGTAGCGACTCATCGCTATACGCGGGCTTCTGCAAGATGTACTTTTACATCATCATTTTCGTTCGGTTCACTAACTACAGCAGTATAATTATTATATCGAAGTCATGCATTATTCAGTTTTAGCTTCTTAGAGCATCTATGTACATGCGAGCAGTGTCTATGGATGAAAATGAAACTCGCTCGCCTTTGTATTCTAGCCCATATTGTTTAAGCACTTTTCGAACAAAGTCTTTCGCGCCATCATATCTGGCTTTTTCATTTTCTTGATTTGCTTCTTCGTCCTCCCATTCAACTTCCACAACCAATCCTTTGTAGCCTCCTTGAACAAACATGTTAGCTAACCGAAGTATCACCTTAGTGCTGTTCATCTTCACCTCGTAACAATGCCCTTCTGCTTTAATTGTCTGCCGTAGAATCCACAAGCTCTTGAGCTTAGTAGCCAGCATACCATCGAAATCTCCCTCGCCGAGTACTGTGACCGTGTCATCAATAACGCAGAACTCTTGGCCTGGCAGATGCGAGAACTGGATCGTATAGAGAAACGATCCTTGCCAACTGCCGCCAGGGCTCGCTTGGCCAGCTCGCGTGTTTGGCAGCGACCCGGCATTCACTTTGTATAATTTGTACTCAAACATCCACCGTCCGATAGTTGAAGCGAGAGTGTTACTGACGTGCTCTTGCAAGCCAGAAATCATCGAAATATTCGCTTCATGGTCTATTATGATGCTGGTTAGACGATTACTAGACACCCCGACATTAACTTATACTTACGCAGTGGGCATGATATGCTTTATTTTGTTAGTAATGTTAGTTCGTCAATCCAATTCGCGGTTCTTTCGCTTATTTGTTTGTTTATTTATTTGGATTTTGTCTTCTCTGTTCCCTGCTACATTTTAAGTTGGTCTCCGCAGGCATAAATAATTTACATTAAACGTACATAAATGTTATGAGTATGATGAAACGGGCGCTAACCCAAAACTGTTGCCGTTTTGGGACGCGCTTCCTGGCATGCCAGTTGGATACGTATATTCCCCGCACTTAATCAGGTATGCAGACTGCCTTCCTTCAAATAAGAACAGGGCATCTAAAGTACACACTCTAATTAAATCCTTTGGCTTACTTGACCATGACCAGTTGGACATTATTCCTTGCAGTCCCGCGTCGGCCTTCCTTGAGACCTTCCGCGACAGAGAATATTTAGACTGTATTTATCGAGCAAGCGAACGCGAATCTGATCGAGAGCATGCAATTGGGCCGGAGAATACAGCCAGCGCAGTCGTCTCTTCTTCAGACTCTTCTTCGCCGTCATCTCCCGCCAGCTTGTCTGATTATGGTCTTGAATACGATTGCCCGGCATTCCCTGCACTCTGGGATTACGTCAGCTGGCTCGCGGGAGCAACACTCCAATGTGTAGACTATATTGCTCAAACAAAAGGCGTAGCCATCAATTGGACTGGTGGTCGTCATCACGCGTTCAGGTCGCGGGCCTCGGGATTCTGCTATGTGAATGACGCCGTTTTAGCCATACAGAGGCTCCGCAAGACATATGCCAAAGTCACGTACATCGATTTAGACATCCACCATGGTGACGGTGTCGAGGCTGCGTTTCGGAGGTCCAACTCCGTATTATGCACATCTATTCACAGATACGATCCGGGATTCTTTCCTGGTACGGGAAGGGCCGAGGGATATGCTAGCCAAGAACAGCAGGACGAAGGAGTTCACACAGAAAACCAGCCTGCTTTGCGCCAGACTGCTGATCTTCAACCGAGCTCTTTGACGCCGGCTAACTCGACGACCATAAATATACCCACGAAGCCACATCTTTCAGACGCCGGCCTAATCTACCTTTTTAACCGAATAATTGTCCCTGCTAAGCACGCGTTTTGTCCAGACGCGGTCGTCGTGAACTGCGGTTGTGATGGTCTGGCGCGTGACAAATACGATTGGAATCTTACGGTACGTGGCTACGGTTCAATAGTGGATGCTATTCTAGCGTGGGAACTTCCTACCCTGCTGCTCGGTGGGGGTGGATACCATGGTACTGATACTCCGCGATGTTGGACATACCTTACGGCATGCGCATTAAACGTAAAAGAGCGACATCAGTGGTCAGATATTCCTGGTGACCATCCGTATATTGTAGATTTTGCCGACGATGCATACAAGTTCCACATACCGGCCCATAAGCACTTAAAGGACCCGCATATGCCCCAGCCAAAGTAGGCAGAAATTCCATAAAGCGGATGGGACCGAGCTACCTTTATTAAAACTCGATAACACTAGTACATGCTCTCTGTATCAGCACTTAAATAATCCCGCCAACCCAGCAAAAGACAGAATTCAATGTACATGTATGCAAATTTAAATTAATTAGTCTATAGATCACCGAATTAGCCGTTGCCATAAAAAATTTTGTTCCGCATATTCGTCATCTCCACAATTAAAAACCCTCGTCACTTGAAGAACTCTCCTCTCCTTCATCTAATTCCCGATATTGACCCACGCCAAATAATGGCCCTAGCTTGACCATCCAGTTAGTATCCCATTTCTCACGCGATTCGCGTACGGCTCCTCGTTTCAAATTGCTCATCACAGCTGACTTGGTCAACACTGTATGCAATGCGCGAGCCATATTCTCAGCTCCATCCACCAGCACGCCGTTGACATTTTCTTTAACCAATTCATCAATAGCCTCAAACTTCAATGATATTACAGGCACCCCACAGCCAAACATATCAATCACCTTCATAGGCAAGTCCCAGCCAGAGCTAGACTGATGAAGTGACACGCCGACATCTGCCACGCCCAATATGTCGGGATACTGCTCAAACGGAAGCCAGCAGGTGCGCACAGTCACTAAACTCCCAAATACATCAGAAAGGTCTTTAATCTGTTTCTGTACATCATCATACATCGGCCCCTTGCCAGTGACAATGACACGAAGCCGTGGTCTATTGTTGCCAGCCCCACTAGCACTTTCAGCGCTGTATATTTTCAGCGCCTCTAATAGTATACCAAGATCTTCATCCGGCGTATAGGACGTACTAGTCACTACGATCTTATCAGTCGCCGCATCGAACCCGTCAAACAAGCTATCGGCATGTTCGGCAATAATTCTTTTCCGATCAGCTTCTGATACTAATTTAAACTGTGATGCCGGCCGATCGTATAACGGCATAATACGTCGCCCGTTCATGCCAAACTTAGAGCGAAGAAAATTACCCAGAGCTACTGTGACTGTCAGGTGCACAAAAGCACGCGAGCCAAACCAGCGTTCGTACCACTTGTATAGACGCACAAACAAATGATCAGGATGGAGTTTGAGTGCTAGAATAGAATATCCGAGGTTATGCCAGTCAATAATGACCTTTGTCCTCGGCGACATGAACAGGTTAAACAGACGGACCATGCCAAGTACAGGAATGGCGGGCGGATTTTGCACGACTAAAAAGTCGACGCCTTTGAACTCACGCAGCAGACGGTATAATTGGACATGCTGAAAGATTACTTTGCGAACCATAAAGAGAAGAGTCGATATGCTCGAAGCGGCAGCGCCTGCGTCTCTGGTGATAACAGGTATACCGTGAATAGTGATCAATGGATGATCTTTTATTTCCTTCATAACTTCTGACTCGGTGTATCCACATAAATGTACGTCGTAGCCACACTTTGCAATACTTAACGCATGATAATTCATTCTCGGCGATCTGCCCAAATCGCCGAGTACCAAGACAACTGCAGATTTACGTGGCCTGTTCAATTGGCCAGTTGTAGGATCTGCAGGAGAGATTAAATATAGCACTAAAGGAATTACTAGGTATACCACCACCAAAATGGCGAGAGACCATGATAGGGCGGACATGGCTGATGTAGACGTCCGCAGTACTAACTTAGTCCTAGTAGTAGTCGCAGAAGATGGTTAAAGTTACAATAATAAAAATATTTAGGTTGAGTGCACTTATTTTAGCAGTCAAATCTTGGTGGGCCCCACGGGAACTTAAGCTACTATCGATTTAAGCATTGGCAATTATGAGATACGAAAAATCAAGCTAACAAGTGCAGCAGATGATATCTGAATGTCAATTAAAAAAACGAACCGGTAAGGGATCACGCAATCCAGTGGAAATGTTTAACAATCGAGCCAGGGTTGGGAATAAACTAATAAGCTTCTAGAAGAGATAACACTAAATAAAGAGTAGTGTATCGGAAATGGAAAGAACCAAATATGCAGGCACGAACTCTAGTATGCTCCTCACAAATGCACAAATTAGTTAATGTCGTGAGCCAAGCTGCAATAACATACAGCAAGTCGGCCAGCTGTGAGAGACTTGTATATGTGAAATCTCGCCCAGCCCGTCGTTTTGACTTCTAGGCGGCTGGTTGGTTACACTGAGAACATGCTACTCATTTTGTAATTGTTATTGGCACGGCTGCTATCCAACCCTTGCTGTAGAACTTTGCTGCCAGCAGTACGGGTCCGAGATGACTTAGTTAAATTATTATATTATCAACATTCCGAGGAAGCCGGGTATCCCTTCTTCGCACACAACACACTCTGATTCATGTCAGTCCTATCTGCATATGCTTCTCACCGGGGTGTCGGCAAAAACAGGGCCCAAACTATGCATTTCCTGCGCGCCTGCATGTCTACGCGATTTTTCTCAAGAAGATATGCATCTCTGCGTGATGCCAAATCTATCTCTTCCACCCTAAGCTGTAGGTAACTGATTAAGGCCGATGACATCACCGCTTGGCTATGTCTCAGTTCCTGCATGTGCTCGCCAACCGTTCTTTAGGGGTAAGGGTTGGAACGGGACTTCAGAACTGTTCCCGCGAGGGTGCGCCGCGGGGGGCCGGCCGCGGGGATCCGCGCCACTGTCCCTCTCCTGAAACTTGTCATCGTCATCACAAAGTTATCACTAACAGGCAAACGATATCCCATCATCAAACAATGGTAAGTAAGGAAGATGGCAAAAAAAAAAGTGGCAATACCTATTGGAATTGACAGGAAAGTAGAATCTAGCTAACTAGGCCGACCAGTTAACAGAACAACAAATCTCTGCATTTAAAGAGGCATTTTCTTTATTCGATAAAGATAATGATGGACAAATTACTACTAAAGAACTTGGCGTGGTCATGAGATCATTAGGTCAAAACCCAAGCGAATCTGAATTAGCAGACATGATCAACGAAGTCGATGTAGACAATGACGGAACTATTGATTTCCCCGAATTCTTAACCATGATGGCCCGCAAAATGAAAGACACAGACAGCGAAGAGGAAATACGCGAAGCTTTCAAAGTTTTTGATCGAGATGGAAATGGTTTTATCTCAGCTACTGAGCTTCGTCATGTTATGACTTCTATTGGAGAGAAACTGACTGAAGAAGAAGTTGACGAGATGATTAGAGAAGCTGACGCTGACGGTGATGGACACATAAATTATAATGAGTTCGTTGATTTATTGTCTAATGCGAAGTAGATAGACTGATTGAATATATGTTGTTTTTTTTGGGGGTTCTAATAAAAATATAAATAAAAATATAAAGAACGCGTAGGACTTAGGAGAAGAACGCGAAAAGGAGAGGACGGACAACAAAAACCTTGTGAAACTCAATAAATTCAAATGTACAATATAAATATAAACATGCATTTCCTTTTGTCATAAAATGCACCGTCCCAACGTTTATGTTTTTAAAAAAAAAACTTCCATCTATAAACAGTCGTCCCTTTTGCCTATAATTATACTGACAAAGTCCATTGTCGGGCTCCTCTCCATTAAAATTCCAATGGTGGGACCCAAGATCCAGGAACCACTCTAAATATCTTAAGATCTCCTGCCACCAATTCCGTCAAGTTAAATGAATCATGCTGGACCCGCTTCACTCCTCCATTATTTTGGTGAACAACCGACACTACAGACCCACTAACTGCTGTTACAACAGCAGTATGGTCAGGTGCACCAGCATATTTACGAGCTCCTGATGGACTATGAAATTCTGCCGTCTTGAACTGCATAATGTCTCCTCTTCTAATATCATCCGCAGAAACGGGTCCACTATTACAGTATACAAGCGCTCCATGAACGTACCCTACAGGACTCATCGCTTGACCTCCGCATCCTCTATCAATAGCTTCCTGCGCAAGCGTCCAGCATTCTCCATTTCCCACTTGCTGGTTCATCTTGGACTCCGCCCAAGATGCCACTGCATCCCCAAACATTGAATGATACGCAATCAGTTCATCATATGTAGGTTCACGTGGTCCCGGAACATCAGTTCGAACAACGTTAACGGTCTGTAATGGATCATACGCCTGCCAGGTTATTGAAAACTTGGCAACAGATAGGTCATCTGGAACTCGGAACGCAAGATTTAGGTTACGATTTGACCCAGACATGGAGCAGCTCATGATTCTGTTCATGGATGCGAGATCAGGCGGCAGCTGAAGTTCGGAAAGTGGCGCTGTGAACCATAGAGTAGTGAGTTGGAAATCGAACCGCCTAACGGGAGACGGAACACTAGAGGGAACTGGACCCGGAGCCACGGCCGGAGCAGAAGGGACGGGCCTACGACTAACAGGGATTGGAGGTGGAGCTGCAGCTGCAAATGCCCCTTCTGGACTGTTAAGTTCTTTTTGCATAGGGCGACGAGGCAATGCCGGAGCTGGTGGCTCGTCTATTTCCCAACTAGCATAAGAATGACCAGTGGGAACTGAGCCCTGTCTGGTGATAGGATGTCCAGCAGTAGCGTTAGAATTGGCCTTGGCCATCAAGCCAGGCTTCTTCTTAGGAGGTACCGGCGGAGGTTTCTTCTTGTTCAGGAATGGATTAGTATTGTTGGCTGCACTAGGTGCAGTCTGAACATTTGTGGGAGAGCCTCGCGACGATGATGCAACCGACGGCGAAACGGCCGGGTTCTTACGAGCCGCGATCTCTGCAGCAAAGTTAGGTATAGCTGGTCCACTTGCAGCCATAGGATGTCCAGGACTTGCTGGCGCCTCAGGACTGGAATTGGATAATGATAAATTCGAGATCTGAGGAGTTAAAAGATTGCCTGCTGAATCAGCACGAGCAGGAGGCGGCGGAGCTGCTGCTGCGCTCATGTCCGATCGTAAAGGAAGACCTGGTACTGCATTTGACCTCGAAGGAGGAGATGGCACAACGCTTGATGTTGACGGCGGCGAAAGCGCCACATTCGATCTCGTGGGCGGCGGAGGAGGAAGATTACGAGCAGCAGCAGCAGCAGGCGGACCTGGCGGAGAGGCCGTGCTGGCCTGAACTGGAGGCGGACCAGAGGGCTGAGGATTGGGGCGACCAAAAACTGGGGGTGGAGGAAAGGACCTTGGATCCGGCAACGGAGCCTTGCTGGGCACCTCCGGCTCTGCCGGTCGTTCTGCCGACACATTTGGCTCCGCAGAAGAAGGAACGCCAAATTTGGGAGGAGGTGCAAAGGACGAAGGATCCGGTAATGGAGCCCTTGACGGAGGCACAGGCGCACCCGGACTAGGAACAGCAGCCGCAATAGAAGTAGACGACTGAGGAGCTGGCGGCGAGACTGCAATGGGCTGATAAGCTGGCGGGCTTTCTTGCGCAGGCGGCTGCTGATATTGTTGTTGGGGAAGTTGTTGTTGATATGGCTCTACAGCAGGCTGCTGGTACTGCTGCTGTGCCGGGGGAGGCGGCTGCGGTTGTGACTGCTGATATTGCGGTTGCTGATATTGTTGAGGCGGTTGTTGGTATTGAGGCTGTTGATATTGCTGTTGATACTGTTGTGCCGGTGGCTGCTGCTGATACTCCGGCTGAGCTGGTTGCTGGCCCGGTGGCTGCTGATACTGTTGCGCTTGCTGTGGTTGGTATGGTTGGTACCCTTGTTGAGCAGGCTGCTGTGGAGGCTGTTGTTGATACTGCTGCTGATATTGCGGCTGGGTAGACTGTTGGAATTGCTGCGCCTGATCTGGAGCCTGCTGATACTGCGGTTGCGATGGCTGCTGTTGCAATTGTTGAGCCGGTTGATACTGAGGCTGTACCGGCTGTTGAAACTGCTGAGGCTGCTGTATGGCCTGTTGGTATTGCGGTTGCCCTGGCGGCGGAGCCGGCGGGTACTGGGCTGGCTGTTGGTACTGCTGAGCAGCTGGCTGCTGATACTGCGGAGTCTGTTGATACTGTCCCTGTGGAGGTTGCTGATATCCCTGAAATTGTTGTTGCTGATACTGCCCCTGTACTGGCGGAGGTGGCGGTTCGTACCTGTGAACTCCCTGTGGCTGCGGATTCGCATTGCCTGCCTTCGGCGGAGGAGCAAAAGAGTGTGGATCTTTCAACGCCGCCAGCGGTCTCGCATGAACCTCTGGTCGGGCCTCCTCTTTGCCAGTGTAAGTCTTCGGCTTTTTCCAATTGACATTATCTACTTTATTTCTGGACTTAGCAGAGATGTCATTGAGCTTGTCTCTGCCTTCCTTAAAGAATCCCGATACCGATGATTTCGACGACATTGTCGTAAAAATGCCAGATGCAACGTGGAGAGTTAATATTAAACAGCTGTCCGGATGGCTGGCTTTGCGTGTGGTCTGGGGTAAATTAGCGTTAGCTCAGCCTTGGGCTGTAGTGGTGACCTAGAGAAGCATAGTTAGATTACTGAACGAGTAAAATCCAAAAAACCAAACCAAAAGAGCAGATGGAAAAGGTCAAACGGAAAAGAAAAAAAACCAGGAAACATTGCCATAGTTCGCAACTACGAAAAAAAAAACAAAAGGGAAAAAGAGCGCGACCGTTGAATGTATCTGCATGCACTTCCTCTTTGAGCCGCTCAACATTTATCCCAAAGAGTAAACAAACTAAAGTTTATTGGGTAACAAACAAACAGGGGACACTACATCAAAATCCACTAACCACGATCAACAGACGCGCAGGCACACAAACGAGCAAACAAATAGACAGACGATACAAAGCAGGAAAGGTTTAATAATTCGTCTAATTGGTTAGCGTCTTTTCCGTCCCCAAAATCATGTCGTCCCCTATAACAACCCCCACGGGCGCTTCTTTTGAACCACTGGAGATAATCGGCCGAGGATCGTTTGGGCAGATCCGAAAAGTGCGTCGAGTGTCTGATGGGCAAATTTTGGCGCGAAAAGAAATCAGCTACCAGACAATGACACCTAAAGAGAAATCACAACTCATTGCTGAATTCCGAATACTCAAATCGCTCAATCATCCTAATATCGTACAGTACTTGCACCATGAGCACATCCCTGAAGAGCACATGGTCCACTTGTATATGGAATACTGCGGCGGCGGTGACCTCTCTCACGTAATCAAGCAATGCCAACAGACCAACACGTTGGTGCCTGAAAACGTAGTATGGTCGGTATTCACTCAATTGGTGTTAGCACTATTCCGATGCCACTATAACATCGATCCTCCAGCGCCCGACGACCCATTTTGTGACAGCGACTGCGACTTGGCTCCACCTGTGCCTGATTCTTTTGTACTTCACCGTGATATCAAACCGGATAACGTCTTTTTAGACGAAAACTATTCTGTAAGGCTGGGCGATTTCGGTCTGGCGAAAATGCTCGACCAAGATTCCTTGGCCCGCACATACGTGGGCACACCCTATTACATGAGCCCCGAGATTTTGACCGACCAGCCATCTACTCCGCATAGTGACATCTGGAGTCTTGGCTGCGTAATGTATGAGCTCTGCGCCCTTCATCCGCCATTCCAGGCGAAGACGCACTTGCTGCTAAGCCAGAAGATTCGCCAAGGCGTTTACCCCGCCTTGCCATCATTCTATTCCAGTACGCTGTCCAAGACGATCGCTGCATGTTTGAACCTTGCCCCGTTGCATCGACCCACAACTGCCACACTGCTGCGATTAGATGTCATCAAATTATGTCGCCGAGAGCGACAGGTTCTCGAGCGGGAATTGACTTTACAAGCTGCCGAGGATCATCTTAATATGCAAAGAGCCATGCTGGCTGAACAGCATAATCAAATGATGCAAGAAATCGAAGTTCAACGCCAGAACTTAGAGGCTGAAGTTTATACTAAGCTACAGCAAGAAATCGAGTACGAAGTTGATAGACGCGTGGCCCTCGTGTTGGCTGAACACAATATTAAGCTGAGCACTGAGATTGAGGAGTCAGTATCAAGTGGCAGTAATACGAATTCGAATCGCACGAAACTGACTCTTTTCTCCTCTCAAAGGTCCCCGTCTGACTCTGCTCCGTCATCGGCATCTTCTATTGCGTCTGTTTCCACCAACATAACTGAACCTAATACTACTCCACCGCTGTCTGCTCCTTCGACAAGAAACGTCCGAGGACCGAGATCGCTGACGTCTGCTGCAACTTCTGCAAATATTAACCCAATAACTCCACTTCGCCGCTTTGACATTGACATTCCATCCACAACCCCGTCAGCATGGACGACGTCTCTGTCCAATAGCCGCCCGGCTGGCATGGGACTGGGGGCCCCAATGGGCGTCGCGCGCAATCAAAACCCCATCAGCGTCCCAGATAGCAACAAGTCCTCACTTTTGGATGAGTCGGCCAACAGCGAAAACATGCCATCGCCGTTCCTCAAACGGTGGGAGCGCCGATCAGTCTCCTAATTTTCACGATAGACTGTCCTTATTTATTCGCAACATTAATTATATATACATATGTAACAAATATTTACATTCTAATAATTAAACTACTGCTTCGCGGGCAGCTCATAAATGTTTTATAGATTACTCCCATTTGCTGCCTGTCAGTGTCTCATACGCCTCTACGTACTTGGCGCGGGTGCCTTTCACGATCTCCCCAGGAACTGTCACATCCGACTTGCCCTTTAAGCTGTTAGCCGTAAGCCAGTTGCGCAAGTATTGCTTGTCGTAACTATCCGGTGTCTTACCGACGGCGTAGTCGTCCTTCCGCCAGAAACGGGATGAATCGGGGGTCAAGACCTCATCAATCAACACAATCTCTCCAGTAAAAGCGTCAAGTCCAAATTCAAATTTAGTATCGGCAATAATGATACCCTTGGTCAATGCGTAATCCCTGGCTTTGCTATACAGTCTTAACGCGAGTTGTTCAACTTTGGTAGCTAGCTCTTTGCTGCCCAAAATCCTTTCGGCCTCATCAGGATGAATGTTTTCGTCGTGCTCCCCCTGTTCTGCTTTGGTAGATGGTGTGTACAACGGAGTAGGGAACGCCTCGCTCTCCTGCATGCCTTCTTTGACTTTGATGCCGTGGACTGTACCGCTCTTCTTGTATTCAGACCACGCAGATCCAGTGATGTAACCACGCACAATCACTTCTAAAGGAAGGACCTTGTATTTATGCACTAGCAACGAACGGTCTTCCAATTGACTTCGCAGATCCGCATCTTCGCTGATAGCTGGAGGGAGTTTAGAAAAGATGCTCCCGTTGGTGTTGGTCTCTAAAGCAAGATGGTTCTTGGTCTCATCTTTGAGCAAGTTAAACCAGAACAAACTTAATTTTGTCAAGATCTTGCCCTTGTCCGGAATCCCATTGTTCATAATTACATCGTAGGCAGAGATTCTGTCGGTAGCTACAAAAAGAAGCTCATCTTCCGATACATCGTAAAGATCTCTGACTTTCCCAGACGTCAGCAAAGGAAGCTTTCCTTTAAGATCAGTTTTAACAAGTGCCACAGTCATTGCAAAGAAATATCAGTGGAGAGAGATGAGGTCAAAAAGTTCGACAGGACTAAAGTTAGTCACCCGAAGTTTGGCCCAAACTCAGCCGTGCCATCCGCCAGGCACACACTGCTGTAGTTACCCTCACGCCTTCATGCAGGGACTGATGAATCCAGATAGCCAAAGAGCTATCAAAATGACCAAGCTTTTTCCTGATTTGTTCTTCTCTTTTTTGTCCAGGCTTATATATATCCGTACCGTATATCAACCATTCTAAACTTCGAGGAGTCTTTTTGTGACATCCGGCTTCTGCTGCCATTCAAGTGCGTACAAAGTGACAGTTCCACAGCCACCGAAAATCAAGCTAGGAATAAAAGAATGCTAGGTAAGAACTTATTGTATCTATGTAATTTATGCTACTATATTGACCAATTGTTGTGTTCCACTCTTTGTTTACTAAACGCATATGCCGGCAACTCTCACAAATATTTCAATTTTCCATAATCGTAGATCTTAACTGTACTATTTTCAGCAACAAAAAGTCACTCGAAATCTGAGTCAAAATCGTCCTCCGTACCGTCACTTTCCAATTCACTGAAGTCGGAGTAGTCATCGCCGTCTCCCGAAGTCGCATCAAAAATCGAACCAGAATTGTCAGAATTGGGACCCTCCTGAGTTCCTTTTGAC
This sequence comes from Crinitomyces ghanaensis, assembly GCA_030581755.1. NCBI lineage: Eukaryota > Fungi > Ascomycota > Dipodascomycetes > Dipodascales > Trichomonascaceae > Crinitomyces > Crinitomyces ghanaensis. The sequence goes on from JAKTVX010000047.1 coordinate 85,361, forward strand.
TTTTCAGCATTGCTATTCCCGAAGCCAGAGCTACTGTCAGTTCCAGGGGCCGAAGTCGCAGCTTGTCCGGGCACTTCCGTGCTCGCAGCATGCACATCTTGAGATCCATCACCGTCCCCAAAATAAATGTCATCATGTTCTTTGGAAGCATTTTCTTTGGATCCGTGGTCCTGACTGCCATCCGGCCCATGATTTTCAACAGCAGGCCAATCGTTATCGAAGAAATAGCCATCGTCATATCCTTCGGATGGAGTTTCTTCAGAACCTTGGCCTTGGTCGGCCTGTGCTTTTTGATCTTGGACGACATCTGCTCCTTGGTTTTGACTGCCATGAGATCCCTGATCTTCAACTGCAGGCCAATCGCTATCGAAGAAATAACCGTCGTCGTATTCTTCGGAAGGATTTTCTTTGGAATTTTGATCTTGAGTCCCCTGAACTGCCTGCTTTTGACTGCCATGGGATGCTTGGTCTTCTTCGACTGCTGGCCACTCATGATCAAAAAAATAACCGTCGTCATATCCTTCCAGAGGATCGGATCCTGACGTCTCGGCACTTCCCTTTTGATCGGAATTCGCTCCTCCAGATTCTTTGGCAGAATTTGATGCTGCATGGTCTTTGGAAACATCATCATTGCCAATGAAGTAGCCTTCATCGTATTTATCAGAAAGAACTGCTCTAGATACTTTGTTTGAATTCATGCTGGCTTTGTGGTTTGAACCCGTGCTTTCAGGCTGTGCAACTGAATCTGCCTTCTTTGAACATAGCCTAGGGCTAATCCAACAAGTCAAGTCTGTCCACGCGCTAGTGGCTTTATTGGAGCCTTTGTTTGCACTACCGTTGTTTGTATGGTTACCAGCTGAACTACCGCTGCCCTTTTGGTCTGAGCTCTTGCCTTTGGACTGTCCAGCAGATTTCGGGCATGTCTCGGGACCAAGCCAGCAGCCAATCCCTTTACCACTGTTTTTATATCCATCGTCATTGCTTCCTTGGCCATTGTTTACACTGGAAGACTTGGGCTTCGCAGCAGAACCTCGCCCGCGACATAAGCTAACGTCAATCCAACAGCTTAGATCAATTCCCCCGCTCGAATTATTAGACTTAGAGCCTTCAGTCTCTCTCCCGCCTAAGTCATTCGTGCTTTTCTGGTCATCGACAGGGTCCCAATCATTGTCAAAAAAATAACCATCATCGTATCCTTCAAGGTTGTCGCTGCTCTTTTGGCTAGCAGTTGTGCCCCCGATTTGTCCATTATTCTGTTGACCACCACCGTACACGACATCGCCGGGCTTGACACCCCCATCGCCTCGGTCACCCGCTGAACCTGTGGTAAAATTATCAGCATTTTCTTGTCCTTTTTCTTGTTGCTCACGTTGGCGCTGTCTTGCGGCCACCACTTCCGGACTGTCAGGGAAATAGATTCGATTAGGATCCGGTTTTGTACCAGTTATGTCTTTAGTTCCGTCGCCTCGTGCGTATAGTTGCAGCCAGCTGAACGGTGGGACACTTCGCGCCTTAATTGCATTGACGGGGGTTGGCGGAATTGGCGTTGTGGCCGTGACCACTGCACTATCAGAAACTGCCAAAGGAGACCTCCATGCCGGGTCAATCACAGCTGCAGATGCGACACTAAAAACCGCGTTTAATACTAAAAAAGGAGCAACCATTTTGTGCCTGGCGATATTCCTGAGTGGTTTCTTTCACTGGTTGTTCGCTCCTATTCATGGTATTTTATATTAAAATGAACTGGTTGGAATTTTTCTGTGTCAAAACACTGTGTCAGAAGCGCTGATGTGTATATTCCACTTTGAATCTAATCAAGTTCTCGGCATGCAGGCAGGCAGAAATTTTAAGACTGGCATAAATGGGCTAATGGATTTTTCCACGAGCCACTAAACTCGTCAATGGCCAATAGCCAGTTGCCGCCAATTGTTTAATCAAACTTACCACCGTCTCCATAGATACAGCGCAAGCGCCAAGAAAATATAGAAGACAATTTAGAATTGTCTATGCAAATAAAATATTTTCAATTTGCCCCTCATCACGCTGCGGTACCGATATAATGCACAAACTTCTGAGTCACGCAGATGAAATTAACACCACTTGATAATCATGTGCCACTATTTCTTTATTTTGAAGATTCCTGTGCTTTTATCAAACAAAAACTCAATTAAGAATAAAGAATATTATGCAATACTGCAGAGATTAACTAACGCCAAGAATGACTTAGTCTTATATGCAAATTGCAGTGCATGCATGACGTTTTTGTTTACTTTTTTCTTGTTCCACCCACCAACCTTATTTAGATCTTTCTAACTTCACTAACCACACGGTGGGCATGACAACGTCGCAATCCCCGACTGACATCAGTAGGAGCAGTGAAACTCATGGACCAGAATTGTCTCCTCCTGGTCTTCCCTCATCTTTCCTTCTCAACAATACTCTCTCTTGCTACACAACCACGAAGCTATATGCATTCACGCCAGTCCTGTCCCACCTATACCAGCAAGGTCTGTCCGACTATTTAACCAGCCATTTGGAAAAGTTCGACCTGGCCACTTGGAAGAACTGCCAAACACACGCGTTTGTTGAGGTCCAGTGTGATACAGTCATTCATCAGATATGCCTTTACTATTTGTCGACCACCTCCGAACTTCCATCTTCGTCCTCGGCGTCTCCTTCTTCTTCTTGCCTGATAATCTATGACGCCCACGCGGCAGTCATACACTGCCTAAATACGTGGATCTCCATGAGTTTCGACTGCGTTGTTAGTGAGTTTCCACTATCAACGAGGTTTCTCATAGATCAGTTCCAGTTCTATGTAGATTGGTACAAGGCTGAGATGCAAGGTGCCGACAAGAATACGGATGCAAACCCAAGCGAAGGAATATTCTTACTAGAGTTTTCAACTCCCAAATCAGCAGCCCCAATGCTGAAAAAAATTACCATGGCTATAACTCAATCCGACCTTGACGCCTTTGTCAGTCGCTCACAGTCAAGGTCACGGTCCCACGCCACTGACGACTATGTCCTGACGCACGTTTTCCGCCATTTGAATAAAACCTCGGGTATCGATTTCGCCAGCCTTGAAATGACTCGAATCAATTGCCAAAATATGTCGCTGACCTCCAAGGGCATAGTCAAGATTCGCCCAGAATTCGGCACAGATAACGCCATGTCATTGATCACGAGAATAGTCGGGCATTGCCGTAATGCGCGGAGGACAAATCAACATATTTAAACGGACACTGACGCACGCGGGTTGCCAGCTAACTAACAAAAACTTTTTCTGCTAATAATAAATGACTTCACTTTATAAATATATACATATATGCTCGAGCGCCTAAGGCACTGTACTCGTAGGACGGAAAGATCACTTTACTCATTTACGTAAAACAATCACGTCATGTATCTGCTCGACATGCCTTCATATCTCGCGCTCTTTCTATGGACTATGGAACCCACCTCAGTTCGACGGCATCGAAGACGGATCGATAGAAAAGCTGCTTCCGCATCCGCAGCTTGATGTCGCATACGGACTGTCCACCACTTTAAACTGACTTCCGATCAGCTCCGTTGCGTAGTCTACTGAGCTGTCTCTTAAAATTTCCAGCGACGTAGCATCAATCACCACTTTCGCTCCATCCCGCTCGAAAATGCAATCAACCTTCGGATCGATCTCTTGAGTTCCGTCCTTTAGAGAGAAAATATACTGAAACCCATGGCACCCTCCGCTCTCGACTTGTATTCTCAAAAACTGGTCAGGCTTCTGATCCGCCGCGTTGATTTCCTTCAGTTTCTCGGCTGCTCTCTCCGTGACGTTAATGCGAAGAATATCCTTTCCGTTTGAACTTTTAATGGGGTTAGTAATTTTGACCTGAGAGCCTGGGCCCAGCGTAGGCTGAGACACCAGAGTTCTGCTCGGAATTCCTGCAAGCTTAGCCCACCGAGTGCCACTCAGGCTAGTCGCGCTGCACGCACTACTGCTGCTGCTGCTCAGCCTCGGGATTCCTCGTGCGAGTCCTCTGCTCAAACATCTGATCATCATTTTTTATGTGTTCTGTTTGTTCGCACCGTTCGGCCTGTGGCGGTTAGTAATACAAATAATTTTGGGTTGGCACTCTTTAAGCGCAAATCTAAGGTTAGACTCATAGGCAGATCAATGACAGCGGCAAACGCATACATTTTCTATGATACATGATGTTTTCTATCACTAACAGCTTTTAACTGCTGCTGGCTAATTCCGTGCCAATTGCCTTTCCTCTTCCGCTGTTTCTTTCCTTCCTTTTTTTTTTTTTTTTTTGGTTTTTTTTTTTTTTTTTGGTACACCTCCACTATGATCCAATCCCCCAGGTTGGGCCTCTCAGTGCGGGGTGCGGCTGATTAACCGACCCTCCTTGTCCTGACATGATCTTTGTCTGTCTGCTCTAATACTAACCATGCAAGATACGACCGCATATATATTGCGGTTTATAATTTCTCCGCGCGAGCACCGTAAATTATCAGACAAATATGCTTGCCACCTTTTAGGTCTGACGTCTGACTCTTTAGACCTCTCGGCTAAAAGTTATGGCGACACCTTCCAGTCAATTGTGCGCTCTGAAACTCGTCTGTGTATTGGCACCTACGCAATTCTCGCGTTACTCGACAGTCTAATACTCAAGCGCCGCGGACTCGACTGCCATGCCAAAAATGTAGCTCTGTCCCTCACCGGCATATCCGCAATCTACAAGACGTCCTACGTGCTGCTGTCAAAACTTGCTGCCAAGAAGGAAAAGTTGCTCAGTGGGCCCTCCTCTTCTTCTTCCCGCTTAAGCGAACGCAGACGTAAACAATTGTCCAAGATTCTACGATTGGCCGTCCCTGTAATTAGCGGTCTCCTGGCCGGCTCGGCCTTCGCACTATTCCCACAGGCCATCAAGGCCTATTTAGCCGTCTACGCGGCCACGCGGGCTCTGGAGTTCGTGTACAACTATGTCGACGATCTGGGCCTCTTAGAGTTCAAGCCAAGAATTTTGGGCTCCTGGGCCCTGTTCCCTGTAGCCTTTAGTCAGCTGTTCTACACTTTCATCTTTGATCCCGAGTCATGCCCCAGAACTTTTAGACGAATTATGGAGAAACTGTCTACAGGCTACGTCCCTCCGCGTCCTGACGGATACCCAGTATCTGCCTCTTGGCCCAACCTGACTACCATAATTACGTCCATAGCCGTAGTGTCTAAGGCCAAGTATCCTAGATTCGAGTCCCCTATCATTTATCCTCAAGCTCCTACTAACACTTTGCCTGGCCTACAGGCTGTAGAGCCCGTCCTGTCTATGGCTCACCCTGCTATCACCACGCTAACCGCGGCTATTACCCATCCCAGTTATCCCTCCGAATTCCGCGTGTTTGCAGAGCTAGTACTGTCCAAGTACTCGTCAATTTCGAAATATGTGTTTGCGTTGTATGCTCTGATGGGACTGATTAAACTCCGACGAAACAAAGCAAACAAGCAGAAGCGTACTGATGGAACAGGCTCCTCTTCTAACGAGCCCTCTAATGTCTTAGATGTGCTTATCTCCTCGATTGCTAACACCATTCGCACTACCACGTTCATTGTAATGAGTGTATCCTGCGCATGGTCAGGAATCGGACTGATGCAAAATATCCTCAACAACAAATTCTTGCCCGTCTACAGATACAGACTGATCGGATTTTTTGCCGGACTATGGGCGTTTGCTGATCAAGTTAATGGTCATGGACGATATATGTACGCAGTCCGACTTGCGCTCTTGTCCTACTGGAACTCGCTTACTAGCCACAATCGGATTTCCAAGCGAGGCTTCTTATATAAGTACGGAGAACTAGCCTTGTTTGCTGTTTCTTTTGCAACAATGATGTCTGTTTATGATATTTCTCCAGGCTCAATTCCTGGCAAGAGCATGCGCAAGATCCTGAATTGGCTCAAGCAAACAAAATATGTCGACCCTGTATTTGAAGAAGATAATAAGAAAAAGGATTGAGCAAATATCAAATGTTCTTTCGGCCGGTTGGTTCTTACTAATATTTTAGTCTATGTTTAATAAATGTACGAGTATGTTCAAGACACGCTTTGAAGGCGTTGTTTGTTCTTTGTGAATGCCCTGTGCAATACAGGTCGGGATCGCCTAATTCCAGCTCCTTGCAAATTCTAGACTGAGCTCTCGGTAGACGACGATAATCCCCATTTTATGGGATTCCATTATATAAGCATTAACAATCATTACGTAACCGTCGAAATGTCAAACAACTGCCTTGATCTGGCTGCATTTCGGTTGTAATTCGCCGAGCGTAATCCGCCAATAGACAATCCCCCACATCTGAGGCGAAGAGCCAGCGGGTCCGCCACCCGGATACAAACTCCGCCCGTCGCTCCCATCAGTCCGTCCGATAACTATATGTGCTGTCAAAATCTTCCCCACGCCCCACATTCTGGCGTTATCTTTCCGTGGCACGTTGACGGAGCCGCCAGTTCAAAGTTTATCAACTCCCGATTTGGTTATTGCAGATGTGGGGTTGCGGCACCCGGGGAACAAATATTATCCAGCCGACGGACATGTAAAAATGCAAAACGTATAAAACAGCTATCGTGATTTCTCTCAATTGCTACTATAACTAAAAAAGCTTTTCGTCTATTCACTCAATATTCCGTTGTCACTATGGTAACATCAATTCCCCGAACGCAGAAGGCCGCGGTGGCCACCGTCAAAGGCAGCAACTTCCAGGTCCAGGTCGCGACCGACTACCCCGTCCCTGAACCTCAACAAGGAGAGATCCTCGTCCGGCTGACTTCATCCGGAGTGTGCCATTCCGACTTATCTGTGATTGACGGTACCTGGGGAGATACTATGATGGTCTGTGATGTCGCAGGCCATGAAGGCAGTGGATACATTGTCAAACACGGACCTGGTGTCGACGCTGATGTGTATCCTGTAGGCACTCGCGTCGGTGTTCCTATTATTTGCAACCCCTGTCGCAGCTGTGACGGATGTCTCCAGCCTGATGGTGAGGTCTACTGTTCGCGAACTAAGCTGCTATCCAACCAGGTGGACGGCACGTGGCAGCAGTACATCATCATTTCTGAATCCTATGTCATCCCACTTCCCGAGGGTCTTGACGACTACAATGTCGTTGGCCCCGTCTTGTGCGGCGGTGTCACCGCGTACAAGGCCCTCAAAGTCAGCGGCGCTCGTGCTGGCCAGTGGGTAGTCATTAGCGGTGCTGGAGGCGGCCTGGGCTCGTTCGCTATCCAGTATGCCGCGGCGCTGGGTCTCCGCGTGATTGCTATCGACTCCGGTGCTGACAAAGAAAAGGCGTGCAAAGAATTGGGCGCGGAGCAATTTGTCGACTTCGCAACCGGCGACACCGTGGCCGCCATTCAAAAGATCACTGACTCAAAAGGCGCGCGGGCTGCCGTCATCCTGGCCCCGAGTCCTAAATCATACAACGAGGCAGTGGGCTACCTGGGACTAGGCGGCACCCTTGTATGCGTCGGCCTGCCGAAGATGGACTTCCAGCTGTCCATCAGCCCTTTCGCCGCAGTGCTCAAGAATATTAAGGTCGTCGGTTCTTTTGTAGGCACGCGAAAGGACATCCTCGAAGCCCTTGATTTTGTGAAGAGAGGCAAGGTCACCCCAGCAGTAAAGGTGTATCCCATGGAGGAGATTGGTAGCATCCTGAAGGCCATGAGCGACCACACCTTAGTCGGAAGAGCAGTCATTAGTTTGGAGTAGACGAAGACAACGTGGCATAAACTCGCGTATGACAATAAATTATTTGACCATCTAGCAGAGTTCACGACGTAGGGAAGAGTAAAGATAAATAGAGATTTGTAATGTATGGCCACGAAGACAGCAGCAACCCCTCCATTGACGGCTGGAGAGCTGTGTGAGCCTGTACCACGTAGCGCCGTTCTTGTTTGTTAGTGCTTAGTTCAATCCTTGCGATCTGCCCTCTTATACCTCCCATTAGTACAGGCCCGCCTCCTGGTCGATTATATCTGCCATGATCCGGCCATCGGTTTCGGGCAAGATGTCCAACTTAGAGTTCTGACTCCTCTCTATAGCATCGGCAAGACTGTCTGGCGTCACATCATCGCTCAGAATAATATGATTCAGCCTGG
>JAKTVX010000048.1:0-92411 GCA_030581755.1 Crinitomyces ghanaensis
TGATGTAGGCTTCATTTATTAATTGTTTTTGTTTTTAAAAAAACCTCAGTTTTTACCTACACACTTTCTTGTATTGTTGTTCTATTATTTAAAATACGCAGGACTAACCTTCGAATTAGCAACTGCCTCTACAAATACACCTTTGACCTTCTCGCCATCAGCAATGCTAACGCCCTCGAGCTTGGTCGCCAAGTCTTGCAAAAGAGCATCATCAATTCCCTCCAACAGACTATCAACGTCCTTGAGAATAGCATCAATGTCACTAACAGGCGCATCTACTCCCTCAGGACTGAAGTAATTGACATCCTTGAGTGCTCCTCTGACCACTCTCTTGTTCTTCTTCTTGGCTGCCTTAAGTGCCTCCTTGTTCTTCTTGTTGCTCTTAGCTGCTTCCTCGGCTGCCTTCTTAGCCGCCTCCGCGTCCGCAGCAGCCTTGGCTGCTGCTTCAGCTGCTGCCCTTTGATCGGCTTCTCTCTCCCATTTAGCAGCTTCCTTGGCCTTCTTCTCGGCCTCTTTGAACATTTGCAGTCTTGGATCCGCCTTAAGCGCATTATCTACCAACTTTCTTAAGCGTACGTTGTCATCCACCTTACGCTTCTGTCGAGCATTCTTGTTCTTCTTTTCAACATATCGCTTGTTGTCTCGGTTGGACGTGTCATCTGGAACGTCCTCATCAAGATACTCAAACGTTCTCCATGAGTCCATGTTGTAGAAGAAATTGTAGAAACGGTCAACTTCATCCTTGGTAGACTCCATAGTTCCGATTGAAGGAACAGGCTGCACGGTAGAGAACCGTCCCTCAGCTGCAAATACTGGTCCCCACTGCGTGATAAAGTCACCCTGTGCGTTCTTCTTGGGTGCTGAGACGTTGGCCCTAGGGTCAACAGAGTCCCATTGGCGACGCTTGACAGGATCCATCAACTGCTCAAATGCCTTTTGAATACATTTGAAGAATCCATCATCCATTACGTCTCCCTTAGCCGCCTTCTTATCAGGATGGTGCTTCAACACCTTCTTTCTATGAGCCTGACGGATTTGCTCCTCGGTAGCTCTGTACCGGTACTTAGACAGACCTAGCACGGCATAGTGGTCCTGCTCCTTCCAGTCTTTGGGGTCTCTGTAGAGCATGTCCTCGGTCTCGGCCTCACTCTCAATGTCGTCTTCGTTGCTGACTTCCGTACTCTTGACGTTCTGTTCAGCCTGGATCTTTTCGTCCTCACTCCACGTGCGTCCTCGGAGCGTTCTTCGAGCATGTGCAAGGAATCCCGGTCCAACAGGCTCAATAGCCCGTTTCACGGTCTCAGAGAATGATGCATGTTTAACAAATGAATCTGCAGACCAATCACTTGGCAAAGCGGGGACTGTGGCTGTCATGGCGGAAAGATTGGGTGTTTTGGTGGGATGGGAGGGAGAAAAAAAAAATTAAAGTTGAAAAACTGGAAAAAAAAAAAAGTAGATTCTTGGTTTCCCTTTTTTTTCCCTTGCGCCGCTCATGACCACCCTCGCAATAAAAGATCTGCCATTGCTCCTCGACGGCTCAATAGATATAGGCGAAAATGCCCTTCTTGCATGCACTTGTACTTTAGATGTAGCCCCGTCATGGCTAATTGACTCCCTGTGTGCCAGATTGTGTACGACGACATCCAAGGATGATGACAACAACCTTAAGGTCCTCCTCATAACATTCGCCGAGGACACTGCCGTCCACATGCGCAATCTTAAGCGCTTCGGCTTATCGACCCCTGCAGACAACTTTCAACTACTCGACCTGTCGTCCAGATTGTATTCTTTGGACTTGAAACCCACCCCACTGGAAAACCTGCTGGACCAAATTAGACTGGCTGTCGGCCATGGGAGCCCGAGCATGCCAGCGAACTCTAATATAGTACCAATTAACTCAACAGCTTCTGCAGCAAATACCCGCTACACCGTCATCCTCAACAATCCCGATCTTTTAATGGCTTCAGGTTTCTACAAGTGGACTCAGCTCACTAACTTTATTACCGACGTGAGGAAATTAGCTTACAATGTGCACGTCTTCTGCAATGCCGACAGCCCGTTGGTTGGCGGTGACACGGACACGCCGACGACTACAGCTCAGAATCATTCCCAATTCTTAGTGCAGCTGCTGCATTCCGCGTCTGTGTGTATATCCCTTCGTCCGTTTGAAACTGGCAGAGCCGACGACGTGACCGGTGTCATGCACATAGCCCGTGGTCCTGCTTGCAAGGATCTGCAAGTCGCGGAAAATGAGTATCTATATTTAGTGGGTGACACGAATGTTAAGCTATTTTTCCGTTGAGCGGATGAAATGACAGGGATACAACAAGACAAGACGGGAATAGCCACAAAGGAAAGGCAAACAAAAGGAAGCTACGCAGAGAGACGAACAATCAGAATGGGACGATATCTCTTTCCCCATCGTTCCCGTGTATTTTTCCTGTCCGCCGGTGCGTCTTTTAATTTATCCGTTTGACTATGCCTTTGAGTTCTCCTGCATATGCATGCATATGTGACCGCATGCCTCAACAACCCCGCCTCACGATCTCGCCCCGATATCCCTTTGTGAGTGGGGTCGTGTCGGTCCGAGTTGAATAGTATATAATACCAGCATTATAGATCTGTTGTAATCATAATCAATCAAATCACTCTTTCTTCGTCTTCGTTTTATTGATTTTTCGCTGTTCTGACATGACTATTACAACCGTTGTTAATTCAGCCTCCAACTCTTCCCAAGACTGGTGGAAAAATGCTGTCGTCTACCAAGTCTATCCTTCAACTTTCAAGGATTCAAATGGCGACGGAATGGGCGACATTCCCGGTATTATTAGCAAATTAGACTATATCAAGAGTCTGGGCACTGATGTGATCTGGCTCTCTCCTCACTACAAGAGTCCACAGAAGGATGTCGGCTACGACATTTCCGACTACAAGGACATTCACGAGGCTTTCGGAACATTAGATGACTGCTTTGAGCTCATTAAAGCCTGTCATGATAGAGACATGAAGATTATCTTTGATCTTGTTGTCAACCATACCTCGGATGAACACGAGTGGTTCAAAGAATCAAAATCCAGCGAAAGTAACCCAAAGCGGGACTGGTACATTTGGCGCCCTGCTAAATATGACAAGGAGACCGGTGAACGCATGCCGCCAAACAACTGGGCTAGCTTTTTTGGCGGATCCGCTTGGGAGTGGGATGAGGCCACCCAAGAGTACTATCTTCATTTGTTCGTTAAAGAGCAGCCCGACGTCAACTGGGAGAACAGAGAGTTGCGCCAGGCTGTCTATAAGGACGCCATTGTATTTTGGCTCGATAACGGCGTTGACGGCTTCCGCATTGATACCGTGTCTATCTACAGTAAGCCTGCCGGACTGCCTGATGCGCCTATCACCAACCCACACACCTATTACCAATTTCCAGGCGAAATGGTGGATGAGGGTCCCCAGCTGCACGAAATTCTGCGGGAGATGAATGAGATCGGATTCGGCAAATACAACTGCATGACTGTCGGAGAGAGCAGTGCCAAGAACTACGACTCCTTGGCCCGCTATGTGGACTCCGAGCGGAAGGAGCTGTCCATGGTCTTCCAGTTCGATGTCACCAGCATGGACATCGACATGGTCGAATACAAGGTGCCCGAACGGCTCTCGCTTTTGAAGATCAAGTCTGCCATTGAGAAATGGCAAAGACTCATTGTGGAGAAACAGACTTGCTGGACGACTGCCTTTTTAGAAAACCACGATGTTGGCCGATCCATCACACGTTTCGCCAACGACAAGACGCCTGAGCTGGCTAAGGCTTCCGCAAAACTCTTGGCCACCCTCTTGGGTACCCTGTCTGGAACCCTCTTCCTTTACCAGGGCGAGGAAATCGGCATGTACAATGTGCCCGCAGACTGGGACATTTCCGAGTATAAGGACTGCCAATCACAACAGCAGTACGAGATCCTTAAGGAAAGATCAAATGGCGACCCCAAGAAGCTCGCCGAGTTTATGAAGTTCATCCGCATCATTGGCAGAGACAACGCAAGAACTCCAATGCAATGGGACAGCTCTGACCATGCTGGCTTCTCTTCAGTCGAGCCCTGGATGCGAGTACACCCGAACTATCAGTCAAGAGTAAATGTCCAGGAGCAAGAATTCGATCCTTATTCGCAACTGTCCTACTGGAGAAATATCATTGCCTTCAGAAAGGCTCACGAGAATTTGACGGCATTTGGTGAGTTCGTTCTAGAAGACAAAGATAACGAAAACGTGTTTTCCTACGTAAAGAAGACTGTTGGTTCCTCTGAGTCCAAGCAACTGTACGTCGCTCTCAATTTCTCCGACTCCGTCGAAAAATACAAGGCCCCTGCCCATGCTCAATTGGTTCTGGGAACCCATGCAGCACACTCCAGGAGCGCACTGCAACCCTATGAGGGAGTTATTTATGAATTTTAGATCAGATATAGTTTAGATGTTTTGAATAAATAATTACATTAAACAATAAATTATACAGTTAGTTTGCAAACAAGCTCGGCTTTTTTTCCACCAGTTCACAACTTGTCGGTCTCGTTAACTTGCACTTTTTTGGAAAAGATCGCGTTCAAGGTGATTTCAATCATACATCGTGACCAAACAATGGCCATCATCGGCCAAACGCTTTTCTCGCCTACCCATATCCAATAGTCCACCTTGTCACGAATGTTGTGCGAGTCAAACGTTTTCACAAAATCTCGCACAAAAAACGGCAGCTCCGGCACAATCGTCACTTGGAATCCACCAGGTATGTTCTCATCCACAAAGAGACGCTGAATGTATGTGGGCAGAATGCCCAGTCTCGTGAGCTGCTGCAGCCGGTGCTGGAATTCAAGACGAAGCAACTTGATCACTCGCATCACCCACCCCCTATGGCCCCGGTGTTTGAAATCCGAAAGAAAGAGCGGGGCAAAATACGGTCGAGTGAGTGACACAATAAACGAGTTCACATTAAATAATTCAGACAATCGGGTATACGGAGATTCCCTTCGATTAATGTAGACAGTCTTGTTAGACGGACTGAAATCAACCTCATGACGACAATACGGCTCGATTTCTCCCAAATGGTTCTTAGTGAGCAGTTCTACTTTACCGGGCAGGATTCCCGATCCAATCGATGCGCGCACTGCCGAGCTGATGATCACGTGAGGAGCAGACAGATAGTTTAGGAGCGTTGGAATTTCGCTGGCGTCCTGTTGCGCCTTGCCCTTAATGACCTTAGAAGTCACGGTGATATTGAGCACCCGCTCTGTGCGCAAGTAAGCTTCTTCAAACGTCATATTTCCCAGTCGGTTGCGGACATACTGTTCAAACAGCAGAATTTCCGGTGGATATAGTGAAGTGAGCACTCCTTCCACCACGCTGCCAAATTTTAAGTCGCTGTACTCCTGACTCAATGCGGGCATCTCCGACGAGACAGACTCGATGACGTTAGGAAGTTCTTCCTCCGTACAACTACATATAAGTGCCCCGACAATTGCGCCAACCGTCGATCCGCTGATAATGTTCGGCAAAAGACCAGCCTTGTACAGTGCCTTGACAGTGCCCAGGTGGCACAGACCAAAAAGGGATCCTCCGTGGAGTACTAACGCCGATCGGCCAAATGACTGTCGTGTGTCGTGGAAAAAGTCCCGTCGTTGCTGCTCCGGGATTACCTCAATAGGCTGACTGTCGATGTAGTTGAGACAGACTACTACTTCGTTGATGTAGTCTTCAATTAGCCGTTTGGTGCCCGAATACGCATGGACATACAAGACATCACTCGTAATACTTCCGAGATTTCTCAGAAGCCCCGATCGGAGCAAGCCCATCAAGTGCGAGACGTCTCCATCTTTCCGGGCCTGCATAAGCCTCTTGTATCGCCCCGATATCAATTTGTAATCATAGTGTCTGCTAGATGGATTCTGGCGCCACAGATCGTTTCCAAGCAAAGAATCCAGTTTTTCTGCGACTGCCTCCCATTCGTCAAATGAGCTAGCGTTATCGAGCTCTCCACGTAAAATTGCCTTCTCATCGATTCGAGTGAAGTACACTACAATACGATTCTTCCAAAACCACAGAACTTCCACCAAGACTTCGATCCATGCCCGGATCATCCATGAGATGCTTTCGTGGATATAATTGAGCATTCTACTGCGGGGTCGCAGGTTGAGCCATTCTGATGCCATCATGTGACGTGGGTTCCACTCTGGGTAGGCGGGGGGCAACGGATATTGTTATTAGCCGATGATGACGTGCGGCGGTCTGCGTCCGCACAAGTTTTAAAAAGGAGTTTAAAAGAAAAAAGAAAAACCCTAGCAAATACATTATTAAGGAAGAAAAAGGAAAAAGAAGAAAAGAAAAAAAAAAAAACCTTTTATTAAGAGCCTAAGCTTTGTGCCTAATAATACACACTACCAGCTAATTTTGGCCACTATACTCTTAGGATACCTGCGACATATCAATCTGCGCAGCTCATCCAGTGCCATCATGACTACTCCAAATGCCGCTGGAAGGAAAAAGTATTCCACAGGAACCTGGCTTGATGAAACAAGTTGTTGGAACCATGGAATGTAACAGAAGAAAAAGACGACACAAATGCTGAATGCCATAGCGATGAACAAACGATAGTTAGACGTGACTTTATTGAACAACGGCGGGTGTCGGAAAATGCTTTGCGTACGGGTACGGATGGCCAGCAGATTGAAAAACTGCATGATTACCAGAGTCACAAAGTAGATTGACGAGGCAGTTTTTTGTTTGGCTGTCACAAAGTCGGGATCGAGATTGGCAGAAGGGGGCAGCTCTCCGAACTTCAAACTGAGATAGGAAAACTTAATACCATTCCGCTGCAGATACCAAAAAGCCATACTCATGGCGCAGAGACACTCGATATTGCCCACAATGAGATAACCGTGGAAGAGCAGTTTCCAGTTCACCAAGCGTTCTTTTGAGATACTGCGTGGTAGACGCCGAAGTAGGTCGGATTCGGGCGGCTCAAATGCGAGCGTAATGGCTGAAGCACAGTCACTGAGGGTACAGATAACAATCATAAGGAATGATGACAGAATTTGCGGCAATCCACAGTAGATGTTGAGCAGCACTGCCCACAGTTCGGAATATGTACCAGCTGGGAGCAAATATACAATCGTTTTCTTGAGATTGTCAAACACTAGTCGGCCGTACTTCAGTGCAACGATGATAGCACTGAACGACTCGAGTAGCACAAGATCAGCGGCTTCCATAGCAATCTCACTGCCATTACCCATGGCTATTCCGATGTTGGCCTGCTTTAACGCCGGAGCATCGTTGACTCCATCCCCGGTCATGGCTACAATGTCCTTTCTTTGTTGAAGCTCTTTGACAATCTTCAGTTTCTGGTCGGGGGTCGTACGGGCAAACACAATTTCTTGGTATCGTACAGCCAATGTCTCCCAATCGGCGTCCGACAGCTCTTTGAGATCAGGGCCTGAAAGGACAATTGATTGATATTCACATTCACTTGTGCCAGCCACCAAATCGCCGTATGTATCAACAATTGAATCAATATGCCCGGCCTCAATGATTCCGCATTGTTTGGCAATGGCAACGGCTGTGTCACTGTAATCTCCGGTGACCATAAACATACGAATACCAGCTTCCCTAAGTGTCTGAACAACGTACTTGGTGTCATCCTTCAGTGGATCTGAAATGCCTACCAATGCAATGGCCGTGAGATTTCCTTCGATTATCTTTTGTGGGTCGTCTGACTCCTCAAAAGCATGTCGGGTGACAATTTTTTGACACAACATGATGACTCGTTTTCCCTGTCTGGAGAAAATTTTCTGGACACGACTAAGTTGATCCATAGCCTTGGCTGTCATGAGCTGTGTCACGCCATTTTCATCAACGTATGCTGAACATTTCGCCAAAAGAATATCCGGTGCTCCCTTAACAAATGCGATGCTGGTTAGTATGAACGAAGTATACAAAAAAAAATAGGGGGCTTCTAACTTACTATTGCGTGGTTCCATCGTAATCAAGATTTTCTGCTTTGCCATTCAAGTATTCACACACTGTCGCCATGTACTTGGTTTTACTGTTGAAGTCCACACGATACACGATATTCCAGTCGGATACAAACTCTTTAATCGGCTGGATAGTTTCGCATAACCGGTACACTGCCTGATCTGTAGCGTTACCGACAATCACTCCATCCACCACCTTGATTTCATTACATAGCGCAATGGATGCCTGCACGTGGCTTAGCAGCTTCTTAGAGTACCGGCTAAGATCAACTCCATCGGTGGTGGCAGTGGCAACAGTGTTCCCATCCTCTGCAAGCACGTTATGCAGATCCATTACTGTCATCTTATTCTGCGTCAGTGTTCCCGTCTTGTCTGAACAGACTACCGACACTGTTCCCAGCGTCTCGACTACTGATAACGATTTACACAAGACGTTGTGCTTTTTCATGGCAGCAGCAATGATTGTTAGACAAGTTGTGAGAGCAATAGGCAGTCCTTCAGGAATAAATGCCACAGCAATACTGACACAATCAACGATTAACATGGGTACAGAAATCCAGTCAGGGTGTGCTCTTCGCAGCCACGCTGCCCAGTAGATGATGAATGCCACTACCAGGATGATAACAAAGGATACAACAATGAACACGAATCTCAGTACCTCTCTCTGTAGGGGTGAGGTTGCCGCTCCACCTGTCGCCGGTCTTGAAGTCATTTGAGCAATATGGCCAAAAACGGTGTGATCTCCTGTGGCAACAACTACACCGATACCTGATCCAGAAATACAGAAAGTGCCTTGCATGGCAATACACGCAGCTTCGAGATAATTGGTGTTAGGTTCACATTCTGCACCCGAGGCTGTTACAGGTTTCGATTCTCCGGTAAGAATTGACTGGTCAAATTTGAGATCTTCTGTAATGTTGTTTGGATCCAATCTCACATCGGCAGGAATTTTGTCCCCTGTTTTTATAAGCACAATATCGCCAGGTACGAGATCCACTGCACTGATTTGCTTTAACTGACCCTGGTCCCGTCTGACCATACATTCCGACGGAATCATAGAGCCAATGGACTCCATGACCCGTGATGATGACCAATCCTGCCAGAAATTGAAGCCTGCTTGGAAGACGAAAACAATAAACAAGACAACACTCAGTGCTAGATTAGCTGCCTCAGGCGGTTGACCTAGCGGTTTCCAAGAAATAATGCACAGAATTCCTCCAATAAAGAGAAGAGATCCAAATCCCCCAAAGCAGTACGTCAAAATTTTCCTAATTAATCCTCTGGGTGGTTTGGACATTTTGTTGTGGCCATATCTTTGCAGAAACTGCTCCACTTGTGTTTGAAAAAGACCATCTTGGATGTTGGTTTCAAATCTGTGTACAACTTCTTCGATGGGAAGGGTGTGCCAATCTGGGTGGGTAAAACCACCTACTTGGATTGGAGCTGAAGGATAGCCCGGCTTACCTGCATTTTTCTCAATATCGCTGCTGTTAGTACTAACAGCAGCCACTTCTTTAACAGGTTTGCGAGGATATTCGAGATTGTCGTCGATTCCGATTGACAAAGTGCGGAATCCAATGGGAAGCATCAGATCACTAGGCACAATTCTTCTCGACGACGAAGAGCTCGACCGACGGCGGTGCAAGTTGCTGGCGTCGTTGACGCTGCCAGAGCTGACATTCTGGCGGTATTCCTCGATCGCTCCGCGATCTTCCACAATTTGGATTCGGCGATCGAAGTTCGCCTCAACGTCGTCGTCAACTGCAATGTCGAACGGGTGTGTGTTCATTGGCAAGGTGTGCCACTGTGCGTTGGTCCTTTTTTGGTTTTGGTTTTTTCTTTGTTTTTTTTTTTTTTTTCCTACCACTATTTATTTTTTTTTTATTGGGATTTTATATTTATTTACTAGTCTACTGGTCGGTCTCTCGAACCATCTATCTACGTACCTAATGAGCTAGTCGCTTATTATTTCCCACTCGAATGAAACAACTCACTGATTACATTTCATACATTTTCCGAATTGAATCCGATGTAACTAATTGGACACATTCTTACTGACGTCAAATCACCGTATCGTCAGCCACAGCATACCCCAGCCCTTGGTCCTCGGCCCATGCTCTTTTTGAGTTTTTTTTTTTCACGAGATAGTTACTAGCGCCGTACGGCGTACGGCGCTGCCACTGTCTGCGCCTCGCCTCCTGCTCATCTGCCCACACGGGGTTCGAACCATCCCATGGAGATATTCCTTGAAAAAAAATTTTTTTTCTTGATCTGGATATTTCTGTTTTGGCAATGTTTTAGACTTGCGCCTTTGATTGGTTTACCATATCGGTCGAGCTACCGTTTCCAGACCACCGTGAGTCAACCGACTAATTGGGTTGGAAAAATATTTTCACCTCGGCGCGTCCACGGATGCCACCCATTCCGTCCAGCCTACCATTGGTGCGATTACTCTAATACTACTCTAAGTAGTTTAAGGTATTTTTTTTTTTTTTGGCAAACTGATCCTGCTCTTTCTTTTTTTCAATTTTTTTTCTTTTTCCTGCCGTTATTTCTTGGCTTTTCCTTTCTTTTTTTTGTTTCGCCTTTGGCCTATCTTTCTTCTTTTCTTTTTGCCCCTCACGTTATCTCTTTCTGTTTTCGCTCAGTTGCCTGTTTCTTGGCGATTTCGCTGCCGTTATTGTTTATACTATGGTGTTCGCCAAGAGAATGATTCGCAACGATCTATTATTTGTGTATCTTCTTATTATGTATGGAGCTATATTTACAGTACACATATGTCTACCTATGTATATTTGCTCTTAATTTGTTTATAGGATCCTATCTATAAATACATAGTAGAGTGGCACAGTGCACTGCACGGTCTACATTGCTTAAATCACTATGCATACACAATAATAAACTTGAATTTTAAAATTTAGCTGTCTCTTTCAATCGATCGCTTCTGACTTCTAGAATGAAACAAAAACAAACGGCTTTGTGCATTTTTCATCGGTCTGGTTGTCTGCTATGACGACATTATTAAGGGGCATGCAACCACGACTGTGCATTAAACTAGACGTCAATCCGGAATTGTAATTGTATTGACAGCTCAAACCACTAGCGTGCCCATGTGTCTGAAAAGAGGTAGACGCAAGACTTTCTTTTTTACGTTTTACGCTTTTTTTCCTCCTTTCGATTGCAGTTTCATCTGCTTGCTAAGAGGCTCCCAGCCCCTCACTCCTATAGAAAAAAAAAATGGAAAGAAAAAAAAATGTAAAAATGTAAAAAAATGAAAAATACAAAATACCAAAAGAATCCAAAAGAAGCCATAAATTTTTTACATCGTAGAACTCGCTGGAACAATCGTCTCCACGTGAATGGCCCTCAGATTTTCCTCTGGCCCTTGAGGAATGTCCTCTGGATCCATAGGACGACCCACTAGCTCTCTTAAAATCACGTGTGCCCCAATCTTGGAAATGACTTCACTTTTTTCGGGGCAGTTCGTACTAGCCACACATTCCGGGCATCCGAATGGACAAGGGCACTGCTCAATAATCTCGCATGCCCTAGAAAGTAAGTCTTCAATATGTGCAAATGCCCGTCTAGAAAAACCGCTGCCGCGCTTATCACAAAAAATTAGTCGCGCAGGCCGTTTCCTCTGAGTCTGCCGATGCGCAAACTCTTTCTCTGGCGCTTTGCATTCCGTGATTACGTCTCCCGGCCCAGATGTTACAATGGCCGGGAGGAACGACAGAACCGCATGCTCCGCTCCGTGGATGCCTCCGGCAATTGATAACTGTTTTGCAGACAAGACTTTTAAGCACTCATTTGGCACGTCAACCCAGAATCCCTCGGTATCAAATACAATAGGTGGCGTGTCAACCTCTACTGCATCAAGGATCCGGTTCTTGCGATCAAATTTAAAAAATCCAAATACAACTATCTTGTGAAGCATCTTGCCATACCGTGCAATATATTTTGTAGAAAATAACTTCCGCGTCTGTTCCGCTCTCAGTGGATCGATGTCAGTAAAATCTCGCTGCCTTGTTGTCCAATCCACATCCACCCGACACACTTTGGCGTACTTGTCAGTAATATTCACATCTTGGACTAAGTACGGCAACCCCTGGTGTAAGAAAATTCCTCCTTCGTATAACGTGAACGGCATTCGCGATGTCTCTATCTGCTCAATCACCACCGGCTTTTGTTGACTTTTTGTCTTTGTAGTGTCCACCACTGCATAATACTCTTCACAGGCACCGCGAATATTAATTTTCTCCGGCACCATGATGTGTTCGTCGTCATCTCTTGCATGATAGTATCCATCCTCGTCCTTCACCAGGTTCCTCAAAATCTTTCTCCATACGTCGCTATCTGGTTCAAGACTGAACCACCCGCTGTCCCCTCCGTCTTCGCGAATGGGGAGCTCCCTCGCTGCACATTGCGCGTGACTATCCAGAATGAGTAGATCGTCAATAGCCATGACCACGTCTCCGTTGGGCAGATCAAATACCGCTCGAGGATTTCTCATAAAATACTGATCAATGGGATCTCCGCCACCTATTAGCACCGCCAGAGAATCATTAGTACGTCGACCTGCGCGTCCTACTTGCTGACGGAAACTTGAAATAGAATATGGAAATCCAACTACTATCACCGCCTCCAGATTGCCAATGTCAATCCCCAGTTCTAGTGCATTGGTAGCAATAATCGCTGAGAGCCCGCCGTGAAACATTTCCTGTTCGATTTTTCTCCGGTCTTCTCGCGAGTATCCCCCACGATAGCTCATGATTCGGCTACCTAACTCTGCCTCTCCCTGTTCCTCCAGCTGCCTTAGTACGGCTTTCATTAACATCTCACAGGACTGTCTCGTCTTGCAAAAGGCAATCGTGCGCACGTTATTTTTGACAAGCTTTATTAGCATATTTGTTGCCTCCGACACTGGATGAATCCTTCCACTTGTAGGATCTTTTGGGCTGATATAGGGCGTCTGCCACATCACATATGTCTTGGCGGCCATGGAGGAACCATCGTTAGTAATGACTGACACGTTGTCCTCCGAGGCTACTAGCTTACCAAACATGCCAATTACCATATCCAGCGGGTTGCTGATTGTTGCTGAACATGCGATTACCTGAACATTTGTGTTCCCTAACGAGTAGCAAATCCTCATTAAGCGGCGCATAATCAGCGCAACATGGGTCCCGAACATGCCAGTATATGTGTGCATTTCGTCAATTACCAAGAATTTAAGATTCAGGAAAAATGACCGCCACAGTTCCCATGACGGTAAAATCCCATTGTGAATCATGTCAGGATTGGTCAACACCACGCTGGCCAGTTCCCGCACTTGCGTTCGCTGATCCGCCGGCAGATCTCCATCGTACGTCTCTACAATGATGTCGCCCATATTCATAGCCAGCAGCAGCTCCTGCATTGTACGCTTCTGATCCTGTGCCAACGCCTTGGTAGGAAAGATAAACAGCGCCCTTGATTTTATCTCGCCGTAGTGGCCCATGTCATTTTCGAACGCCTCTATAATAGGCGCCTGGAAAATAAGCGACTTGCCCGACGACGTAGACGTTGTCACAACGACATGGTTTCCGCTCTTTAGTCCCTGCAACGCTTGCTTTTGATGAGAAAACAGACGGCTGATTCCTTTTTCATGTACAAGCACACGCGCGAGCGTTTCCGAAATGTCATCATCAAAGGGGAGCAGCTCTGCCTCGCGCGCTGGAACCATAGTGATCCCGTTCTCTACAATCTGCCCTTTGTAGTCTTCGCTGTCCTGGATAGACTTCCACGCAGACGCTACGTTCCCATTCGGGGCAATCAGCTCTACTGTGAAAGATCCGTCGCTGGACTCTATCATGGACTGTACGCGGTCCGTGAACTGACGTTCCACTGGCATAAATTTCTTGGCCCTCTCGAAAACTTCATCCCAGTCGGTTTCCGCTGCAAGCGCGGCTTTAAACTTTTCAAGACGTTTGGTCACTAATTTGACCAGCTCGGCTGATGAATATGTGGGGTGCGTCACCTGTCGTTCCTTGATCACAATTTTGCTTTTCTTCTTCTGTGTCTGTTTGTCAGTGTTGTTATTGTTGTTGTTGCTGCTGTTATTAGTGGTAGAATCGTTAGTATCATTATTTTCGTTGAAGCTGGCATGATCATTGTTACTGTTGTTGATCGCGTTATTGTTGTTGTTGCCATTCCTGTCTATTTTTGGCTGTCCGTCTATAAACTCGAATACTAGTACTTGTTTATGTCTATCTTCATGTCCGTATGGCTTGTATATGTCGGCGTCTTTGATATATCCACCCTGTAACGGCTGCTGCGCATGCAGCTCTAATTGCTCAGGATCTACATAATCGTAAAAAACATCATCTGGAACAATCGCCTTGATAATAGCTAAGTCAAGATGGCTAAGTTCTCTTTTAAGTTCTCGTCGAACCGTCTTATTTAGCGTGTCAAATGTAGGAGGAACTTGCCGCCGACAACTCAAGAACGTGGATAGTGTGCAAACAGATTTATGGATTTGTATTATTTCTTTGACTTGTTCATTCAAATGATCATTATTAGTATCAGTGGTGATCTCATTTTCTTCATCTCTTTTGCGCTTTTGACTCCCATTATCCATGCGTGGTGGTAGCTTGTACGTGAGTTAAACGAGCGGCGTATAGAATTTGTAAAGCGAGAGCTCCATGGAACCTGACAAAAAAAAAAAAAAAAAAAAGAAAAGGGGGGAAGAAAAGCAGGAAAAAGACGAGAAGTGAATGAGCAGAAGGCAGAAACAAAATGCAAAACGAAAAGAAGAAAACGAGGCGAAAGTGAGGAACAAAAAGACATATAAAAACAAGTTGCAAATGTATTGCATTAATAAATATAAAACGTTCATAACAAACTGGTATACCCACCGTTAACCATTCAAGCACGTACGGCAAGAATGCTCGCGGCTATATCTCCTAGAAGTATGAACTGTCTGTCCCATAGTTAGTAAATCTAAGCTCTCTGCTCCACCCCATCACATCTTCAACCAATTATCTTTTCCAGCCTAGCTCTCTTCTCAGCATCCATCGAAACATCAAAGCTCGAAAGCGCCTCTTGATATAACATATCTGCATCAATAGGCGACGGCAGCGCTGGTGCCGTCTGATATACCTTGGGGTCCAGACTGTCTGCAAAAAACCGGCCATTAAATTGACATGGAACGACTGTCGCTGTGTATCTGATACCGTCGACAACCAACATATTTTCCTCTGCGACTTTTAAGAGTTCTTCAATCAACCCAAATGACAGTAAAGAATATTCTTGATTTACAGGATACTCTCTCACCGGGCCATATGGCTCACCACTCTTGTCAGTTATAGTACCTTCGAATAATCCGCGAGAAATAGGCGCTGTCTTAGCAAAAAAGGTCCGCACTAGAACTGCGTTAGTCGGCAGACTGAATGAATCAAGCGCCTGGATCGAGAAATTATGACATTGCGGATTAATGCATGAAGTCTCACAATCGTATTCATCAGAATCACTCTCCTCTTCTTGTTCGCTTATCTCATTTTCTCTATTCAGCTCTTCTTCTTCGCGCTGCTTTTTCCTTTCCAGTGATAACTTTTGCGCTCGCTGTTTAGAGATCTTTCGTCGAGGCTTGACCATCTCTCTTCAGAGCCGTGCTAGTTAGAAAGCTAAGTAACTTTACAAACACTTGGTACAGAACAGGCGGTATAACGTATTTTTATGGAACAAAAAAAAAAAAAACAAAAAAAAAAAAAAATTAAAATAAAAAGCAGTGTCTGCCATCAAATAACTGGATTCTGAGAGGAAAATCTTAGGCAGGGGATTAAAAAATAGTCTATTCTATGAGTAAGGTGAGCATAACTCTGTATAAATCCTCGCACAAGCCGAATCTCTTGCGAAATATTGAATCTGGAACCTGCGTCTTCTAAATCAGGTTGCGTAGAGAAAAATATCGCAATACTGAAAACTGACGAGTGAACACAATAAAAGAAGGATCAGGCGACCGGTTTTGCAAGGATGATTTGTACGCATGAATACCACCAATATTCTGACAATCCAGCCATTAAATTGGTTAGTCTACTGATAGAGATCCGCTTTCCACCTCGCCAATTAGCTGCAAATTTTCCCGCTGGACTCGGAAGATATTCTCTTTCAGCAGCTCTGTGTCTCGCATCATCATCTCATCTCCATTTTTACAGCACGTTCAGCCACTAGCGGTAAGAGCCCGTTTGCCTTTAATTAAGCTGTGCTCAGCATTATCCATTAGGAAGGGGTGCAATAACTTTGGAAAACCAAATAAATTCGAATTCCCAGTATTCTGAGATCGCTACCAGGACGAATGCTGTTCAACCATCGCTTTTTTTATTATAATCATTTATTTAAGTCTTATATCATATATAGATTAAAGAAAGACTGGTGGTAGTCTAATATTTGCCTGATGCAGGCTGTTCTCTTAACTCGATTGTTGTTCTGTTCCTTTTCACGATGGCGTAAGATTTCTTCAAGGATGCGGGGTAACCATCGCTTTCCATGTTAAGCCTCAATTAGCGGGAACGACAGATTGATCCTTATCCACAGGCGTCACAATTGGCAGTTTGTTTTCTAGCTTTAAGGCTCAAATGGCAACTATTCACGGTCAGTCCGTGCGGCTCAGGCCATTTCCCCCGTTTACTTATGCCCTGTTCCAGGCATAACCCTAGCCCTGGCTATTTTCGCGAGGTATAGCTTAGAGAACTGAATTTTTGCATTTTCAACAAATGACTCCGTGGCCAAGCTGGCTAAGGCGTATGACTGTTAATCATAAGATCGTGAGTTCAATCCTCACCGGGGTCGTTTATTTTTTTTGGCTTGTTTCAAAGTGAAAACTTTAAATGAAGAAATCATGCCACTTTTGTTCTAGTGAAGTCGGTATGTTTCTGTTTGTAAATTCAGATATGAAATAGACTTTTTCTGCGGTTAAAACAATGTTTTATCATTAAGCTAATTCTAAATGGCTAGATAGATTTATTATCATTATTTCTATCTTTGTTTTCTTTCTTTTCCTTTTTTTTTTTTTTTTTTTCTTTTTTTTTTTTTTTTTTTTTTTTCTCATATGCTTGAACTACCACATTTCCATGGTCCTTAATCTAATCTAGCTTGGAATTGTTGTTGTTACATACACGCATACACCCGCATATACAAACATATAGAGGGGAATCCTTCACATACCACCTGTAAGTATAGAAATATACTCAAGCAACCGCGCCGAGCCAAACAAGCTCACGGATAAAGCTACATTCAGGAGGCAGCAGCACTACGCTCAACACAGTTTATCTTTGTGCATTGCGAGCGGTATAAATACGATACTCCGAACTATCTAGTTCCAGCAATACTGGATAGATTCAACCTACTAGAAGAAGTTCGATAATGGTAACCAAACGAGAACGAGATGCGAAGAGTCTATCAGGATCTGCCAATCGTTGGGTCTCCGTAGATCCCGGCAATCCCAGTTATAAATGGGTTTCTTTCGGGCCCGACGATAAACAGCATCAACAGCAGTTTCAACAGACGCCGCAACAGCAGCAGCAGCAGTCACAGCTAATCCACTCCCACACCCCACAGCCTGGTCAGCAGTCTCAGCACGGTAGCACCAGCATACTGTCAGGGCTTGGCGGCGGGCCGGAGGAGGGAAAACGGTTTAGATTCTACAACGACAACAGTCTTAATGCAAGCGCCACAGCCGTGGCGGGCTCATCGAATATATTGTCCCGGCCAGCCTCCGCAAGCCAAGAACTACGAACTGTCTGGCTACCGTTGGATCCACTGAAACCGCCGAGCGCCTCTAACCCTGTCGTCCAGTGGATCCCCGCGGACCCAAAGCACCAAAAGAAGTTTGACGACCTCTAGGCATCAACCCAGCCAGATGGGAACGCCCAGTGAGGTGTCACGTGATGGGATAGACGAGCCCAACTTATCGTCATTTTATTTATACAATACTCGGGTGCATAGACGCAGAAGCCGGTATGTTTCAACACTAACGACTGACAACCAATATAGCAACCTTCTGACAAACATGTTTTATAGCTTTTAGCTTAAGGTGCTATACCGACATTACTTTCCCTTTAAATTTTTTTGTTCATTATTTCACTGTCTGCGCAGTTCGTAGGCAACGTTTCGCGAACATAATAATAGATAGACTAATAGTTAGTATTTCTTTCTTTCGTTCGTTCGTTCGCTCATTCATTTATTCATCATTCATTCAATTAAATTAAATTAGAATTTAAATTCATTCATTTTTGTTGGATGGCTCAATCATTCAATCAAGATCAATTTATCCAATATGCCACGCAACTGCGTGACATCATAACTATAGTTCCGTGCCACTGCCTCTATCATTTCAACGGCAAGTTGCTTGTATTCATGCACGACCCCCCGAGCATAATCAAAACTCTTCGTTTTATCCTTCATGTAAGCTACTGCATATTGCTTCAGTCTTACGTCCGTAGTCCGCTGTTTAAGAATATTAATCATCTCCTTGTTGGCAGGATCACTGCGAATTGAATGAATAATTGGGAATGAAAACTTTCCCTCCGTAAGGTCCTCACAAAATCCTTTGTTTTCAGAATATGCCTGCGACTGTAGGTTCATGTAATCGTCCTGGACTTGGTATAGCACGCCTAAAATATTTGCCAATGGAACTAGATCCACCCCCGAAACAGCGGATGCATCCTGCATCAGTCTAACTGCCATTCTGTACAGACCCCCCGTTTCTTGTTAGTAATTGTAATATTTGACAAACATCACGCGTGCCCCTCCACCAATGCATCCGTCCACTGAATAATTGGTCAATCAATATCAAATTATTGAATTGGCCCATTTCCATGCATTGACGTCGTAACCCATCTCCCTAATATTACTGCCACTTAGCTTCTTAAATACTTACTATTCATAACCATATCCGTATACTCTGCTTCTGTCGGACAGTGATACGTTTCTCTCCAATACAGATCCAGGCCCTGCCCTCTATGCAAATTCAACATCTCTTCAGTAAATATCTGGACTGCGTTGCTAGCTTTAGATTTGTCCAGGTTTTGCAGTTGCTGCACTTTCTGCAATGCTAGAAACATTACATAGTTTGAAGAATTTATCGTTTGCGCAGTGCCAAACACTGAATGCGCAACCGGTTGACCCCTTCGGAGACTTCCGTTGTCTTCTACGTCATCGATAATCAGCGATGCAGTATGGAGCATGCCAATGATGTTGTTAATGATACATAGTCGCAGCTCGTCAACCTTTAGTATAGAGTTGAACGCCTCAATTAGCTTTGGCCGAATGTCCTTTCCCGGAATCTTGTTTAAATAGTCATATGGTCCACAAATTATCTTCTCATTGGATTCAGTCCAGGGATTTTGATACATCACTAGTAAGTATCACCGCTAATTGATTGGCTAATCGATTGATCTCTACAGAGCTCTGTTGATCCTCTCACTAGCAGTACTGCGTAGTACACGGTACAAACAGTAACTTGTTAGAGTTGTGATTAAATTGATTTATTACTAAGCAATTACGCATGCACGGATAATGCACGTTCGCATGTCCGGTCACGAGACCCTGTCATGTCAAGTTTAACCTTTAATACTTCCCTAAACGGCTACTATTAAACATGGATTTGTCCTGCATACGAGTGCTCACTTGGGCGGAAATGTACAAAGCCGACAACTTTTCGAAAAACCCCGGTTTGGTATTTCTAAACAATGGTATGCAATGTTGAAGCAGATGTTTGCACCTGTTCCTCGGACTATTTCAAAAACACTCCAATTCATCGTACCAGCCATGTAGAATCATTCGCATTTGGAAAGTGATCCTCTTATTGAGAGATATCGAGGGTATACACGATCCTCTTTTTGCAAGGTTTAAAAGCGAATCAACTCTGGCAGAGCTGACCCTTATGGAGAGCTTTTCGTGATTTCTGTCGAGTCCAAATTCATTAAATATTGTGCACGTCCGGCAAATGGGAAGTCCGAACTATCTCGACTTACCATTCCACACGACTTCATTTTTCCAAAACCTAGTCACGGGTTTGACACATGCGGGATCTTATTCGAGGATATTCTAGGTTAAAAAACTTGGCATCTGCCGCAATGGAAAGACAGATTGCCGCTGTTCAACTTCAAAATTTCGAGTCTCGCGGCGCACCAGCTGCGCCCATACGTAGTAAACAGCTACTTCAGCAGCAGGAAAAAAGCAGGCCGCTATCTCGTTGCGCTAAGACCAATAAAACCGAGCATCGACTGGCGCCACCGTGCAGCGACACTATTTCCACGAAAAAGTAGTAGACTCGGATTTAGATATCTTCAATTTCTATTCCAAGAAGGCAAGTCCGTTAAGGCTTGGCATTTTGTGATTAGAGACGTTCAAACCATTACATATCAAGGATTACGCCAATTACATGCACTAACAATACGCTATTCTTTATTGATTCCCTTTTCACTATCGGCGTCCGCTTAATTGCTCCCAAAATGGATAAAAATAATCATCTTATAAGCAGACCTCTCGCCATATCAGCCGGCCCGGGCAGGCTTTGAAAAATTGCAGAAAAGGAAAAGAAAAAAAGTTTCCCATTTACAAAGCTCAATTGCCAGCCATCTCTAATTCCCCCCCACCTTCAATCAAATTGATAATCTTACCGACCCAGACAAACCTTATTTAGGTTCCACGTTAAAGCATATTGCATCCTTGAGGCCAGCGATATTTCGGCACTTCGATTTTTCTGGCTTTTTTTTATTTGATTTTTTTATTTATTCCTATTTATTTTATTCTTTAATCCCTCGTTTCTTTTATTTCTGCTATTTTGCTTTTCCTCCTATCGCCCTCACCCACTTATCGGTTCACCACTGACTTACTTAACTGCCATCTACTGTACAATTCTTCACTGACATGGAACGGATACTTCTTCGCTGGTATTTCGACATACCAATAGTCACAAGATGCTGGGTATCAATTGCCGTAGTCCTGGCAGTTTTAGATCAAGGCGGCTTTATCAATTACATGCAGTTGTGCTACAGGTATCCGAAAGTCTTCACATTGGCCGACCATCCTGAAATTTGGAGATTGTTCACGACTTTCACGTATTTCGGCAAACTGAACGAGTCACTGATATTTCACTTGCTGTTTTTGTCTCGCTACAGCTCAATGGTTGAAGAATCTCTCAACTACCTCAATAACCCGCTCAACTATTTATGGATCTTAATACTAATGGCCACCAATCTGATTATATGTTCGACTTTTATCTATCCAATTATGATCTTGTCCCAACCACTAAATACTGCTGTAGCCTATCTTTGGGCTCGCCGTAACCCTAACGAACTTCTAGCAGTAGTAGGCGTGTTCCAAGTCCGCGCCGCCTATCTGCCATGGGTCATGCTGCTTTTCACAGCCACCATCGAACACAGCAAATATGCTGTAATTGGTACTTTGTATGGTATATTTACCGGCCATTTGATCTTCTTCTTTGAAGATGTCTACCCAAGGATCAATGGCGGCAGAAGATCTTTCGTTCCTCCATGGGAGTGGTTTGAGCTAGAACAACAACACCCGCGCTTTGGCCAACAGCAACAGCAGCAGCAGAATGACCCTCAGGACCGGCAACGCCACCAACGGGGCGTGATCCACGACATACTGGGAGCAGATCAACAGCAATTGGGAGACGATCTTCTGCCACCACCCATGGCGCAAAACTGAAAGAGCGCGCAAGGTACTGCAATGTCAGCTGGATACGATTCGGGAGAGATAGAGCCAATAGCTGCCCTGTGATAGCCACTGACGTATTTGTTTGAGACCGGGCCCTCATTGGAAAAGACCATGGGAGAACAAGAAGAGGAGAGAAGAGAGATGGTGATGTCATGCGACGCATCGCTGGTATTGTCATATAACGGCGGATCAAACAGGAAGAAATAGCCATTAGGATAGATAAAAAGGCACAGCAAATTTAGCATAGAGTAAGGGTAAAACGGGCATCCACAGAAAAAGTATAGAGTAGAAGGTATTTTTTTTTTTCTTTTTTTTTTTTTTTTTTCTTCTTTTTTTCATGCTACACAATAAAACTATTTATCATACAAGTCATTCATTCATATCTACATTATTTATTATTATTAGGCCGTTAAGCCAAAGTTGGACCAAAAAATTCCAAAGGATCATACACCACCTCATCTTCAGGTTCCGGTGTTAAATAACTTTCTAACGAACCCACAAGCTCATCTGAAAATGCCTCCAATTCAAAATTCGCCATTAGCTCATTACTCATAATGGGCGATCCTTCGTCGGACGAAATATCTGAATAATTCAACTTATGATCCAAATCAAGCTGGGACGACATTTCTGAGCAGCTATTTTCCCAACTCCATAAATCAGATGGCGACACAGCTATGCTGTGCTTCTTAGTTGAGTTAATTAGCGTAGGATCTTCAGTAGGACTCAGTATTGGAGAAGATGACAAAGACGAGGACAACGAAGGAGAGGCAGAAGACAAGTTCGAGGACTTGTTTGATCTTGCAGAAACGGCTGTGGAACCAGACGACAGTGAGCTGGGGCTTGAAGACGACGATCTGATGCCTGCAGCCCCGGCCGTTGGATTCCTTATACTGCTATTAGCATGGTGTTCCGGTGGGATGCTAGAATGTCGTTTAGTGAGAGATGCAGGAGCAATAGTCGCAGGCAGCGTGGCTAGAGATGATCCTGAATTCATGGACGCTGATCTTCGAACATTGATCTGAGACTTTATTGATTCCGAGCCAGACCGAGCAAGCGGCACCGATCCAGAAGAATTGGCAGCACCGCCTGCAGCACTGCTGCTAAGCGCATTACTGAGACTACTACTGAGACTCGTAGTGCTGGGGCCGTTTTTCAAAGACCTCCGTTCTTTGCGTTTTTTAGTGATTGAGCATGTCTCTATGCGTGGTCTACTTATGGGATGGGACGATAATGAGCCCGAATTTGAACATGAGGAGGAGGTGGAGGACGGTGGTGCGACGGTTGTATTTACTGATAATTTCGCTGAGGGTTTTGGTAGCAATGGCCGAAATGCCGGCCGTATTGGAACATACCTACTAGTAGCAGTAGTGCTCGCAGCAGTGCTGTTAGTAGTGTTAGTGGTAGCCGCCGCCGGCGCAGTAGCGGTGGTGGTATTTGGGTGAACAGCAGATGCCATCATGTACAGTTAAAAAAAAGAGAAGAAATTGTGAAAGTAAAGTAAAGAGGAAAGTGAAGAGTGGAGAAAAAAGTTCAACAGAATGTAAACAATAAAAAGTATCAAACAAAAGTCACGAGCAGAAGAAACACGTCAGAAATTATAAACAGAATAAAACAAATTAGCTCAAAGCAATGGCTCACAAATAGGTAGCAGTCGGGGTCAAATTAGAGAGATGATGGGTGTTTTTCTAGTAATGATGGAGCGAAGATAATAATAGTGATAATGAAGATGAAGATGATCAAACAAAATTGATACCCATGAGTCAATGATGAGCTAGCAAGATCCAGATGCTAGAAATGAGATGCTCTTTGGATTCTGGATCCGATTTGATTTTGGATTTTTTTTTTTGGCTTCTTTTGGGGACCCTTTTGTTTGTTGGTTTTTTGGCGCTTTTTCGCTGAGGTTTTAGGACAGTTAGTAGAAATATGTCAATAAACAGACAATGACTCTTGTGATTAGGAGGTGTGAAATATTTTTGGCCTGATGAATGCCCCCCAATGTTTTTCGACTTCAACGACGACCCCACAATTTGGTTTCCCACAACACAAGTTGCAAAAGTCTAAACCACGCTTGTCATAAATATGAAAATCCTCCTCGGACGGGATATACTTTTTTCAGTATCAAACAAGGTCCGGTCAACCCAAAAAAAGCAATGTCCAACAACCACTCAAGCAAAAAGCAATTATGCCAAAACTTTAACCCTTCCATCTATTATTGTTATAAGGAGCAAAAGGAGCAAGAAAAAACACAAGAAAAAACTACAAACATAGTCGTCACAATTTAACAATCTATTAGGCTTTATGGGCGATTTTTTTCTTTTCTCTCACTATTTTTCCCATTTTTGTACTGGCACTTTTAACATTTGTCTGCTTGCTTAATACGCCTGACCGTGTCGATGATGTGTCCTAGACATCGGCAGATCCCGGGGTGGGAAAAAAATTTCCCTACCTAAACTTAAGGTGTGTTCGGAGCGGTTCGGCCACGACGACAACCTGTTCTCAGGACTACCGGAATGCACTGTAGCCGATCTCCGATCATCGGTTTAATTTATTTGCCATGTAAAATATGTTAAAAAAAAAGTTTCGGTTGACTCAAACACTAATTAACACGATTCAACAGGGGAATCTGTTTTTTTTTCCTTTTCCTTTCCGCCAAATTAAAGTTAAAGCTCTTCAATAACTGCACAAATAAACAATAATTTATCACCCCATTTGGACTGCCGCCGGTTGTCCGAGATTATAGATTCCCGGGGCAACACTGTTTCTTGCTGTTGAATGTGTCTCCTTTTTTTTTTGTTGTTGTCATTTTTGGGTTTGTCCTTTTCTGTCTTTCTTCCTTTCTCCCTATCTTCTCTTTCTTCCGTCTCTTTTTTTTCTTTCTTTTCTTTTTTTACTCTTCCAACGTTGGGTTTTTCTATTGCTTATTTCGGAACTAAATATACCAAATTAACCTAGGTTTGGCATTGCACGGAATGTTTTTTTCCGTACCGAACATGCAGGTACTACATACAATTACATATCCTAACGAGCTAGTCTACATGTTTATCATTTATCGAGCTACATATACACACATTTTAAGTGGGCCCCCCTGGCAACTTAAAACAAGTTTGGCCAACGTTCGCTGTATATTGTAGAGTCTAAACGTAAATGTACACAGCAGTGTGCATGACCGTTTAGAAAAAGAAAAAGAAAACAAGAAGGAGAAAAAGTTTAATTTCTATCAACAACCTCCTTGACCGCCTGCACTACCTTTTCGTGGACTTGTTTAGATGCCGCAATCACTCCCTTATTGACTGCAAGTGTTCGTCCAACTCCAAAATTCAACTCATTCCCATGCATGTCAGTGACAATTCCTCCGGCCTCGCTCACAATGACATTTCCTGCTGCGTGGTCCCATATTTTTTCAACGTAGTTGGGGTACTTCGGATTAGGTAATCTTAAATATACGTCTCCTTGGCCGCGAGAAATGCTGCAGTATTTAGCTTGAGAATCCATTCGCACCGGCGGCTTTGTTATTCCTAGCAATTTGGCAATCTCTGCCTGTTGTCCATGCGAGCTGTGTCCGCTTTCCACAGATTCACAGAAAGTGCACTCACTTAGGTCTGCGCTGTCATTGAAGTGGATCTGATTAGACTTGTCAAACAATTTGTCATCGTTTTCGGGCAATTTCTCATAGAGTGGCAGCTGGTACGCTCCCTGTCCACGGACTGCATAGAAGAGACTTCCTTGTGTAGTGTGGCTGTTTACCGACGACCCTAAATTGGGACATCCAATCACACCTACCATAACCTTGGCGTCTTGAACCAGTGCGAGACATACTGCATACTGTTCTTTTCTTAAAAACCCTTTCGTTCCGTCTACAGGGTCTAGTGCCCAGAACCTTCCTTTGGCTCCTCCCTCCGCATTGCCCTCGTCAATAGTATTTTGTACATCAGTCTCGGACGTCAATCTGCTGATCAGCTGGCTGTCGGCCTTGTTTAGCTCTTGCTCGCTCTCTTTGCATATCTTCTCGACGAATTCCCACACCTGCCCGGATAATTGACTGTCAGCCTTCAGTTTAGATGAGTCTTCTTCACCAATGACTCCGTCGCCCTTAAACACATTTTTAATTGCCTTGATTACAAGGGCCTGAGCTCCATAGTCCGCTATAGTCACGGGGGATGCATCCGATTTAGTGACTGCTCCGACTGTTGAGCTTAGCGAAACACTTCGTGTCAGCCTCGACGCTCTCTGGACTGCCAGTAGTGCTAATCTTAGTTCCTGGTTATATGACATTGTAATTCACAGTAGGTAAGAAAAAACCTGTCACTGGACTAGTATCATTGCACGTGACCAAGCATACTAACTGTTGAGCGCTGACTCACTGATTAACTTTAACCGAGTCCGCGGCTGCCAAAACCGAGTTACTTAAGCTCGCTTCATCTCTGATCCGATCGCAGCTAGCGCGGCTAATAATATGCATAACATGATGTCATTGCTGTACTACCCCTGATATGCGCCAACTAGGTCCATCTCGGAAATCGCGCTAGTTATCGGGCATGAAAATTACGTAAAAGGATTGTCGCACCTCCAATTGGGGGATGAACTCGCAGAATTTTTTTTTTTTTTCTTTTTTTAAATTCTTTTGAAATTCGGTTTTCTTTTTTTGCTCGTTAAATAGTTATGGTCGGAGCAAATAGAGCACGCAGAGAGACAGTTTGGTTTATTCTTGGTATAGTAGCAATTGTCACTTTGGCTCAATAACAAGGAAAGCAATGGCTTGCATTTAGTGACTTGCCTTTCACGGTAAATTCGACTTTTCTTCCTGTCCCTGTGACATTCTTTTCCTTGCACTCTCCTAAGAATCTCACGGGGAGCATCGCGCTTTCGTCCTGTGTAGCTTTCTCTAACTAGAGTTTTATATATTTAGGACAGCGGTAACGCGGATTCGGTCAAATTTCCTCTCCAATGATGTCCCAGCCGTATGCGTTGAGGACAGATGACTCGCACTCTGGCTTTTCAAGGCTTGGCGCCCTTTACTTGTAATTATTAACGATAAGACCAACCGAGTTCTGATCCCATCACTATGAAAATAATAAATAAGATGTCTAGTAATTAAGGTATCATATTAATTTATACATATCTAATATATATTAATCAAGACATCCGCATAGACGACCGCCTAGATCGTAATGAAATTAGCTCTCGCCATATACTTGAGTACGCTCGAAAAGCCATAATAACCAATGCGAAAAGCAATACAGGAATCCAGAACAGAAACAGCATTTTATCATTCCGCCATGTTTTGCGATTATTAACCCACGTCTGTACAAATATCTGCTCATACCACTGCGCCAATTCCTCCTCATTTTGAACTGAGCCTGCTGCCTTTTCTTGACCTGGTTGTTGTTGTTGTTGCTGTTGCTGCTCTGTTTGTTTCCGCTCTATATCCTTTTTGACTCCCGTCGTCCCGCTTCGCTCGGGAAATATGTCTTCATAAGCCGGCGGCGACGAGCTCGATCCCCCACTTCTCTCGTGATTCTGACCCTGCAAAAGCGACTGCGGGAGGACAACCCTTAGTCGCCGTGGAATGCATCGTTCAATTGCTTCATTA
This sequence comes from Crinitomyces ghanaensis, assembly GCA_030581755.1. Lineage (NCBI taxonomy): Eukaryota > Fungi > Ascomycota > Dipodascomycetes > Dipodascales > Trichomonascaceae > Crinitomyces > Crinitomyces ghanaensis. The sequence goes on from JAKTVX010000048.1 coordinate 27,322, forward strand.
GGCAGTCTCTCTAGCAATAGATATGGAGGCTTATTAATATAGTTGCGAACCTCGGCTTTCCAGTCCACATGGTACACCCGTGATAATGCCTTTGTAATATGTGTCGTGATGTTGTTATTAGTATTAGTATTCTTTTTGTTGTTAGTGTTAGATGGTGATGATGGTGATGATGATGATGATAATGGCACCGATCCTTGTGGCGCTGGCGACGACGATACAGACGACGACCGCGAGTTCCCTCTTGTCTCCTCTACGCCTTCATGTTCTTGATGTTCAGAATATTCGTCTTCCTCGTCAGATTCTGGGATCGCCTCGCTATCATCGTCCAAAACCTGCCATAGTGATGACGATGATGAGCATGATTGTCCACTAAGACCATCCCGGCGAGCATCACGAGAAACTTCCAAATGCTCCGGCAGATAAAAATCGTCTTGTCCAAACATGAACATATTTGCCGAAACGAAGGCCGACATACCGCCTGGCGATCTCGAGTAAGATAATGATTCAAACTCCCAGCTGGCCCGTTTCATATGGTTAAGCTGAGTGAGATATTCCCGATGAGTCATGTGGAATGGCAACAGCTCGTGTACACTTTGAGATGCAATATCCATCACGGTCTGGTGCGCAAGTGTCCTCATGAATGGATCCGCATGGGCAGAGATAAGTCTATCTACTGTGTTCTTCTGTCCCATTAATGCTGCAAAATGCAATGGCGTCATTCCACTGACATCCTGCAGATCCACCCGAGCTCCTTGCGTTATTAATACACAAACTACCTCGTCGTATCCCAGTGCGGCCGCCAGATGCATCATAGTTTGGCCCTCGCTGTTTCTCAACTGCCAGTTAGGAATGCTGTAGTCTGACGACGAGAGGACTAAATCAACACAACGCAGAATAATCTGTTCGTGGCTCAGAGGCTTGAGCTCCTCGTTGCCACGCGCATGCATCGACGGTGACGCCGTTGTAGCATCTAAATGAGTGCCATTCACTCCACTGCCACTACCGTCATTTCCTGCCGTGTTTGGGTTGATGATCCGCATGGCAATATTCCGAGCGTCTTCTAACTTGCCATTCATCTTGAGGCCCACAACCTGCAGCGCCAACTCAATCAGCTGAGAATCCGTGTCGTCAACATAGGTGAATATCTGCGGGGGTGGAGATGATACCGACTGCGGAGAATTAATGCCCTCAAACGTCACAATCACAGGTCCAGGAACTGCTGATGGAGGCAGATGTGTAACCATAGTAGACTCGCTCCAACAGTGAGAGGCAACCGCAGTGGTATCTCCGAACTTCGCGATTAGTCCAGGATAAAAGTTGGACCCCAACAGTGTGATCTCAATGCCTCCACGCACTGAACCTTGCGATGGAATAATCCGTTCTATGAAAGGCGCGTTGCTGCCATCATCACTGCTAACACTATGACCACTCTGACTGGGCGTGGTCGTAATGGCTCCTGTAGGCGTTAGTGACCCGCCAAGGCTAACGCTACCCCGCAATTTCGCTGAGGGCGCCACGTTGAACATTAGGCCACTCTCTGACGACGACGGAGACATAAACTCAATTCCGCCACGATTCGGCTGTTGGGCCGCATGCAAGCCATGCAGCGACACCAGCGACTGATACGACTGTGAATGCTTATGGACTCCACCTGACGACTGCCGACGGCTGAAACTATTACGAATGTTGGTAGTCCATCCAGAGCTCCGGCGCCGTTTTGCCGACGCAGCGGACGCAGTGTTGCTCAAAACGGCCGCAGCAGCCGTCGCGATGTCCTCAACTTCGTCCAAAGACGCGGCAGGTGACGGCGGAACACTGAGCCCAAGGTTAACATCCGATTGCGCACCACTAGTAGGCAACAATCTCGGCGTAGCCGCGACTGAGCTGCTAGCCGTGCTGATGCTGCCGCCGGCCCGTGAGTCCTTGTGATCATCTGTAATCAGAATCGGGCTTGTCGCACATCGGCCCACCACGTTGTTGTTGTCATCTCTTAACGTAAACACAATCCTAAACCCGTTCTTGGCCCCGTGATGTCTACAATAGCATGTAATCCGCATAAGCAGCATCAGCTCACTTGACTCAATCGTGCTGTCGTTCATGCCACCGCCGCTGCTGCCAACGCTTAGCCTGGGCTCCGGCAGGTCGATGATCTCTCGACAATTGAACATCACAAGTCTCCTCGGTCGCTCTTCATTCCAGTGATACTCCTCGTTGGGATCCAAGTTCTTCTTGCGGAACGCACGTTTTCTTTCTCGCGATAGACACTTCTTACACATATACAGCGGCACATCGGGATTTTCCGTACTGCATACGTCTACATCTAGCGAAAGAGTATCACCATTGGGAACAAACGGATCTCGCAGCTGTAGCCTCGGCCTCGCAATCATGTCGCTGGGCAGCTTTACCAGACGCTGTGATGGGCTGGGCTGAATAATTAGCCGGCATTTAATCTGGGTCTCTACTCGTGATCGAGCAGGAAACTCTGCCACATTCATCTGCAGTGAAAACATCGACCTTGTTTCAGGTCCCGCGTTATCCACTTCTGCGAGATACTCACTGAGGCCCGGACTGGGCGGCGGAACTACCGTACATCGATCGCGCGGATTCTTGGAGTACATTTTGCCAAATGCCGAGTTTAGTGTCCGGTTCGCCGCTGTCGCCCCCGTCGCCCCTGGTGAACCTGCCGCACTCGGGGCTCCCGAGGAAAACACCGTTTCCATGTGGCCCATTTTCGCAGCACTGTCTTCGTAGTTTGTCTGGTTATTACCGCTGTGCTGGCCATTATATGCTGGGTTGAAATCGTAGTTGAATGCAGCTGCCTGCCCCGCGTGACCGTTTGTCGTCTTTCCATTCACGTATTCAGGTGCTGGCTCGTTTTGATTGTAATTGTAGTCCAAGCTGATCCCGTGGTTCTCTTCGTGCTGATACTGCACTGATGGATCATAGAAATCAAACGTTGGATCATTGAAATCTAAAAAGTTCATCATGTCTTCGCCCAGCTCCGCCATCTCCGTGTCCTCTCGTCCTGCGTTCTGGCGCCCATGACCGTTAGAGCTTAGATGATGTTGCAGTTGAAGTTGCTGTTGTTGTCGCTGTCGTTGCATGCCGTCTTTACCACTATCCACACCGCCTGATCCTGGCGGGGGCCCTGGACTGGGTGGCCCCGACATGACTACGTCGTTCGGTATCATTCAACAAAGATAATCACCCTTCTTTTGAAGTGATTTTATATTATATTTCCAGGTTATTTGTTTTTGCTTCCAATTCTCATCTGATAGCCAGGATTCTTCGTGACGTGTTAGTGTGCCGTGCTAATGATTAGCTATCTCTTATGAGGCTTTTAGGTTAGCTAACAGGTAGATGGCTAGATGCCTCTTTCGTATAGCTGCTAAGGTTACTTACGTTATCTGCTGCTGTATAGCCGGCACTGACAGTCTTGCCTATAGGTTTAAGCGAATAATGTAGATGTGTGCACTATACTAGTCTGTATACTCTCACTTTTAACCAACTGGGAAACTACCCTAGAAATTTCCCTAAGTTATTTGTTTGTTCTATTTTCCACTCCTTAGCTGACAATTTTGTTTGCCCTAATGGCTGGCTGGGCAGCCTAATTTGATCTGGTTTGCCAAGACTGAAAGAAAAAGAAAAAAAAAACCCTCAGCCGCGCATGTGAGGGGTAATCGTTAATTAATTTCAGGTGACTTACCCACGTGACTAAGACCGGTAAAATACTTGGTTTGTTTATCAATACTCACTTTATTTTAAGGTACCTTGTTTGTTTGGTGGACTTTTCGGGTCACTTCCCGGTCCACCCGAGCGGAATGGCATTTTATTTCCTTTCTTGTTAGTCCGACGCGCCTGACACTTACCGCAGGCCAGTGAACGCTTCTGCTGCTGCTGGCAATGCGGATAATGTACACGCGGCAGACATGCAGACAATTGCAGAAAATGCCGCCGATCACCGACCCGCACATCGTGGTGAGATGATGAGCTGGGCGGCGAAAGAAATCGGCGGTGGACCCCCCCCCCCCTCGGCCGCAGGCATGGCCCCCCTCCACTATCTCCGCCGCGGCCGGAACATGCACGTACACCTTATCTCCCTTTCTAAGGAACCGACCAACAAACGCGGTACGTTTCTTACATGCTTAAACTTTCATAAGGAAAACTTCAGTTGTTGTTTTTTCCTTTTGTTCCTAATACATTTTCTGTCAAATAGAATTTTTTGTCTTTCACTGAAGTAAATAGTATAATAAAATATTAATGAAGAAATGGAATTTATGATCAAATTGTGCCTACGGAACGGCGCAGTCTTGCTATTGAATCCGTCCATGATTTCTGCAGGCAAAGAAACCTAGGCTATGTCGCACCTGACCTCGGCCCAGATCTACGGACATCATCTTATTTACGTCTAGAAAGCCAGTATCCAGAAACGGTATAGACTGTTGATGTTATCTATGGCCGTCATGGGATCCACTGATTACCGTCCAATCCCTATCAATTATACTCTTAAACAATCAGAAACAAGCTCAAACAAGCTTTGCAACTACTTGTACTGCCTCAAACTCATACGTAGCTACCTTAAACTGACTAACCCTGCACTGCCTGCACAATCAACTGCGCCCAGCCATGTGCACACTTAGTCTCATTTTGGCTCTGCCTCATTCACCCTCCCCTTGGGCCCTATTTATTTTTAGCACTCAGCTGCTTGAACTCCTATTTCTCTTCTTCGTCTTCTACTGCATCTATTTATTTTCTATCATTATTATTTTGCTTTTTTTAAAAAAGGTCTCAGCCTTCTGGACTGCCGTCACTCGAACTTAACGTTGATAGTTAAGCTAACACACATCAACGTCATCTTACATATATATCTATCAGCCACACCCTCTGTCCGTCTTTCTAACTGTAATTAAGCCGTTTACCCCTGGCACTTTAAAGCCACTCCCAGCACCCATTCTTTCTGGTTAGGTAGTCGCGTTAGGCTTATTTGGCGATTGGATATTTTGGTCCTACCTTATGAGTGGATCCCGTAAGTTTATCCTGCTCTTCCCACAATTGGTCTTACTTTTGGGACTTTTCTTCTTTTTTGTCTTCCTTTTTCTTTTCTGTGTCTAACAAGCCGATAGACCTTATCCTTACAGCGAGGAGTCTGACCCATATGCTGAGCACGTCCACGACCAACGTTTCCCAATTGGCGGCAATTCCGCCCCATTGAGAAATATTAACACTCCTAATCAGCGATTCTATACTCCCGCTCCAGGCACACCCGGGCGACCCTCTCCTAGACCTCCCGCTTCTCCGCCTATTCGTTCCCCTACTAACAATGAAGAACACCACCGGCCGCTAGAAAATCCCTACCTAAACGGCCATCCCACTGACATCAACAGACTCTCTGCTGCCACCGCAGCTCCTGGCGGCCCGGCCCCAGACTCGCACTACAACCCGCACCACTCCTATCAGACACAAAACAGCATTCTCGAACACTATGGCGCCGAGGACAACGACGAGCATCATCACGTCGGTGTCAATGACCACGGAATTTACGAGTATCCCGCATACGACGACGACCACTACGATGATGAGTACAATCACGCCCACCCCGCTGGCAATGGCATTAACCCATACGCCAATTACCACACCACCGAAGACCCCGAGTCCTATCTGTTGCAGCAGTATCCTGACAACAATCAACAACAAGAAAATCACATCGCATACCACCAACAACCATACTCCCAACACCAACCCCCCTACGAGCAGCAGCCACCCATCCAAGTGCCACGATATCACACCCCGACGCCGCCTCCGCCTCTGTTTGGAATGCTACACAACAACTCAAGCTATGCGCTGGACGACGATGACGACTTTCGCCCGTTTCCCGTGGCCCCCGGCGACGGCTATGTGCTCAACACCTACGAGGATGACGACACAGAAGATTACGAGGAGGACGAGGATGACGACATCGAAGAAGAAAAGAGGAATATGGTCCCAGCTGGCGCGGTCGGCCTCGTCGATGGCGAGAAAACCATGATGGCTCCTACCGCTGCCGTCACTGAAGCCAACATGCCCCCGCCGGGGCAACAGTCCCGTCGCCGTGTCAAGCTGTACAAAGGAAACCTCGTTTTAGACTGTCCTGTCTCCCGCAAACTGCTCGACCAGTTCCCCGACATCGAGGAGAGCCAACGAGAATTTACCCACATGCGTTACAGCGCATGTACCTGTGACCCCCACAATTTTGGCATGAACGGCTTCACCCTGCGACAGATGTGCTACAAGGTTCCCCGTCCCACTGAGATATTTATTGCCGTGACCATCTACAATGAGGATGACGTTCTATTGGGCCGAACACTGCAGGGTGTATTCAAAAACATCCGGCACCTCGTCAGCCGTACGCGTTCTTCTATGTGGGGCAAGAACGCCTGGAAGAAAGTTGTAGTATGTGTCATTGCCGACGGCAGAGAGAAGATACATCCCAGGGCCCTCGCCCTCATGGGCGCCTTAGGCTGCTATCAAGACGGGTTTGCCAAGAACGTAGTCAACGAGCGGCCAGTCAATGCGCACATATACGAGTTTACAACCCGTTGTGGAATCAAAGTCGAGGACAACTCGGTCAAGCTGACCTCGGAGAAAACAGTGCCAATCCAGATGATTTTTTGTCTCAAAGAGAAAAATCAGAAAAAAATCAACTCCCATCGCTGGTTCTTCCAAGCCTTTGGCCCCATCATTAACCCCAACGTATGTGTATTGCTTGACGCCGGTACCCAGCCTGGCGGCGACTCTATCTACCATCTATGGAAGACTTTTGATCTTCACAGAAATGTAGGTGGTGCATGTGGCGAGATCAAGGCCGGACTGGGCAAAGGCTGGTCCAAGCTGTTAAACCCGCTGGTGGCTGCCCAGAACTTTGAGTACAAGATGAGTAATATATTGGATAAACCGCTGGAGTCAGTGTTTGGCTTCATCTCTGTGCTGCCCGGTGCCTTCTCGGCCTATCGCTATACCGCGCTGCAGAACGACATCAACGGTCAAGGCCCATTGGAGAAGTACTTCAAAGGTGAGCATCTCCACGAGGCTGGTGCCGGAATTTTCACGGCCAATATGTATCTGGCCGAGGACCGTATTCTATGTTATGAGCTCGTGGCCAAACGCAATTGCGACTGGGTCCTGAAGTACGTTAAAAGCGCGGAAGCAGAAACAGACGTTCCAGACAGACTCGCGGAACTTGTTTTGCAGCGACGTCGTTGGCTCAATGGTTCCTTCTTTGCCGCGGTCTACGCACTCGCTCATTCCTACAACATTTGGCGATCTGGACATTCACTTGTTCGCAAACTAGTGCTCAATGTCGAGTTTTTGTATCAGCTGCTCAGCATGCTGTTTTCCTGGTTTGGAATAGGCAATTATTTTTTGGTATTCCGCATCCTCACCTCTTCGCTCAGCGACGACAGTCTCGGCTTTGCCCCCGGCAAAATTCTCTCCGTGGTGTTCTTGTGGATTTACTGCGCCTGTATCGTCACAATCTTCGTTCTGTCCTTTGGTAACAGACCCATGGGTACCCATAGTTTCTACGTGAGCATGGTGCTCTTCTTTGCCGTACTCATGGCCTACCTAATGTTCGCCGCCATCTACATCTCCGTCAAGTCAGTTCAGTACGCGATATGTGAGAATGGCGGCTTTACCGCCTCGCTCGTGATCCAGAACCAAACATTTAGAGATTTGGTCATTTCTATATGTTCGACCTACGCGCTCTATTTTGTGTCTTCATTTTTGTTTTTTGAGCCCTGGCACATGTTTACCTCATTTCTGCAGTACCTATTGATCAGCCCTTCCTATATTAACGTGCTCAACGTATACGCATTTTGCAACATTCACGATATATCTTGGGGTACTAAGGGTGACACCGAGCTCAAGATGGATCTTGGTGTGGCCAAGGCCAATGACGCGGGTAAAATTGAAGTCGACGTGCCTGCTGAAAGTGAAGAGGTCGACAGACGTTATATCCAGCACCTCCAGCTGCTGAACTCTACGCCTGAACCTGAATCCAAGGCTCCTTCTCAAGAGGATAAGAACAAGGATTACTATGCCTTGTTTAGATCCATGGTTGTACTTGTATGGATCTTCACCAATGTGGCCCTAATTGCTGTAGTTCTTAATACCGCTGGATTGTCGGTGTTCACTAACAAGAATAGTGACACCACCTCCCCCGCCCAGGCTGCCAATCAAGGCACCTTAGTTAAGAGGGCAGATACTTCCCAGTGTGGTACCCTGGGCACAGGCGCTGGCGTTCAGACGCAAATTTATCTGTCCGTAGTTCTGTGGGCCGTGGCTGCTCTAGCTGCCTTCCGCTTTGTAGGAAGCGTGTGGTATCTACTGTCGAGATTGGTTGGAAGATAGAGTGTGGACTTCTTGTTATCTGTATGAGTGTTATGAATTGTATGAATCAATGTAATTATGATAGTTAGACAATAGAAAATAGAATAAAATAAAATAAAATAAACCAATCAATTATAAAGCATTCAATATTATTCAGTTTACAGACATAGATAGATGCAGACATAATTCCTTTTTCTTTGGTGTGCAAGAAGTACGTCCATCGTTTCTCTTAGATACCGCTTATAAAGTGGTAGAATGTCTGTAATTCGACGCTAAGCGCCTGCATCACGTGACCTTTTAGACACTTGCTCCCGTTGCGGGGCCGGCGCCAAACTTGCGGATTAGGGTTATGTAGAAAAAATTCCAAAAACATAGTGATAAAAAAAGGTGCCCCCGCAGAATCGAACGGCAATACCCGTCGGCCCGCCTATTCCCTGGCCGTTTTTATTTCACTGATCTCCCCCGCCGTCGATCTTCTTTTTCTTCATCCTCACTAATGTTTTCTTTAACCAGAGCTGCAAAACAACGACTGTTCCCCGTTTGTCGATTTAGAAGTTTCCATGGATCTGCCTATAATTTCGCTGTCAAACCGTTCTTACTAGCAGATATTGGTGAAGGTATTAAGGAATGCGAGGTCATTCAGTGGTTCGTAGAGCCTGGAGCTGCGATTGAAGAATTCGATCCCATTTGCGAAGTACAGAGTGATAAAGCGTCTGTCGAGATCACTTCAAGATACACTGGTGTTATTAAGAACCTTCATTACAATGTGGGCGATATGGCCTTAGTTGGAAAGCCATTAGTTGACATTGATATCGCCGATGATGCAGGAGCCACCGAGAGCGCGGCATCTTTTGAGGCTATTGAAAAAGAACGCGCAGGCGAGCCTGTTTTAGAAATCCCAAGATTAGTATCCTCAGATTCACCTGTGTCCCCTTCCCCAGTCTCCTCCAAGTTCAAGACCCTGGCCACTCCTGCGGTCCGCAGGATCTGCAGAGAGAACAATGTGGACATAGCCACTGTCTCTGGTACAGGCAAGGAGGGACGAGTATTGAAAGAGGATGTTTTGAGGTTTTTGCAGAATGGTGGAGCCGCTACTGCTGCCAGTACTTCGACTGCCGTTCCTGCTGCTACTGCCACTCCCGCTACTACTGTCTCTTCTACTATCAGCCCGCTCACTCCCATTCAAAAACAGATGTTCAAATCCATGACAAACTCACTAGCCATTCCCCACTTTCTGTACACTGACGAGGTAGAGATTGACAGACTGGCCGAATTGAGAGCTGAGATGAATAGAGACTTAATGGCCAACCCTGCCAATGGTGGCCCCATCAAACTATCTTTCATGCCTTTCTTCATTAAGGCATTGTCGCTCTCTCTACTCAGATTCCCGCTACTCAATGCACGAGTCGCCTACGACGACAACAGCATGCCGCAGATTGTAAACCGCCCTATCCACAACATCGCCGTCGCAATGGACACACCATCTGGTCTCATTGTACCTAACATTAAAGATGTGGCTTCGAAGACCATTGTGGACATAGGCCGCGAACTCATCAGATTGCAGGAAGCAGGGGCAGCCGGCAAACTTACAAGCGAAGACTTAAAGGATGGTACCATTACGCTTTCTAACATTGGCACGGTAGGTGGCACATACGTCGCTCCAGTAATCGTCGACAGCCAAGTAGCCATTGGAGGTTTGGGCAAAGCCCAGGTCCTGCCAAGATTTGACAGCAATATGAATGTAGTCCCGCGCAAGATAGTTAATGTCAGCTGGAGTGGAGACCACAGAATTATTGATGGAGTTACTATGGCTCGTATGGTGCAGCTATGGAAGACCTATATAGAGAAGCCCGAGAAGATGCTGATGCAGATGAAATGATCATGTTAACTAAGAAATACATAGAAAAAAGTATAATAAACACAGCCAAACCTTAATGCTAAACTGTTCGTTCTTTTCTGCTCTTAATTATCTAGTGTTTCTTGTTTTGTTTTCTTTTCCAGTCCGCCTCTGATTTTTTGATTCTTCTCTTTTTTAAAAAAAACAAAAAAAAACCAACCCAAGGTAATTTGGAGAGTTGGCCCTTGCCCTCGCGGTTCCCACTGTCTATATATTGTAGATCAACTGTGAGACCACCAAGGGCCATTGACTACCGAATATCGATTGTTAGTAATTGCTAATTGGTTCATTTACTTCCAGCTACTGTTTGCATTAATGAGCCACCTACCGAACCCGTGTCTTACTGCTGTAATACTGACTATCTCTACACATTCTGGCCCACAATTCGTATTTCATTATCCGCCAAAACCTCGCGTAGGAGACCCACATCTTTTTACTGCTGAAACTGAACTACTCAGTGACTCTGACTCTAGTTCAGCCTGGTCCCCAGATTCATCATCTGATACCGAGACTGCAGACAAGCGCACCGACTACAGGCCAGACAGAGGCGATTCCGCCATTGAGACCTACGATCCTGGCTCATCCTATGAAGGCGAGACACAGTATAGAAGCGCACCAGGCACCTTGTTAGAACGCCTGGAGCGCGGAAGAAGAAGGACAAGTAATGAGCGAAGAAGGGAAAGGGACACAAGCGGCAGTAGCACTGGCCGAAATACGCCCAAGCCGCATGACTTCTCCTCGAAGCGTAGTGGCCAGATTATGGAACGCAGCGGTGGTGCTGATGACGTTGGCGCTGCAAATATCGACGGCTCCAATGGACCTATGGCCAGAAGCGATGAGCGCCGGCAAACGATTGGACCGAATGATGGCGTTTTACACAAGAATGGCGCGGTATTAGGCTTTACTCCTAATTTTTTAAGTGAGCTGTTGTGCCCTCCTCGCGAAATGTGTAACCGCAAGTTCGAGATGTGTGTAGACAATACTGTGTTCTTAGGTATTCCCATTCATGTTTTACCGGACGGAAGGTGGAGAAGAGGGACAGCGTCACATCGCAAGAAAGCTAAAGGGCGGGCTAATAGCGATGATGAAACTACCGAGAGCAGTGGGAGTGATACGCCAGCAGATCAACGCGAAGACACTGTCGATGGAGAGAGTCCAACTGGAAGCCCTCGTAGCAGAAAAAATGACGGGAAAAAGTCTAGGAAAGGCCGGCTGCGCAGACGGCGAAACGCCAGTAAAGACGCCGCTGCGGATGGAGCGGTCGACGGGCTCGTCGATGGCGGAGGTGAAGCTGACGTTGATGACGACGGTTCGGATTCCGAAAGCTACGAAGATGACGATGAAGATAAGGACGACAATCCTGAGCCTCGTAACCTCGAAAATAATAAGAGTCAGGACAACGACAGTGATGAGAAGAGCGCGGCCGACGATGACGACAACAGTGACGGCGACGATAAAGATGAAAATATCTATGGCAGAGTAGACGGCCTATCCAGTCACTTTGAGCCTTCCACCCCGACTAAGTCACCCCCGGGCTCCCAAACTCCATCCAAGCCCGCAGCTGCTCAATCAGAATATGTCGACCCTCAGAGCCCGATGCGCATGTTTCATATAGTGTTTGTGATGAATCCGCCGCTTACTGAGTATAGCTATCGGGTAGACAACATGTATAAGTACGTGCTAACAAGCTTTGTGAGAGCCCTGAGACGTGAGCAAGCAAAAAATAACTATGTATGGAACGAAGTGGCCAACATGATAAAGGTGAAGGATAGATTTGCCGCTGGCGGCAGTGTCAGTGGAACAACAGGAGGTGGTGGTCTTGGCGGCAGTAATGGCGGTGATGATTGCGCGGATAGTATCCCCGATGGCTCTGATATCCTTATGTCTGCTACCTCTTCGGCTGTTGACGCCTCATCTCTCTGCGAGCTACTTACAAAACACAGTTCCTTGGCTTTGGCCATCGCCCAACTGTACCGCGCCATTCGTAGTTCGTCCATCGCCAATATTCGTCTCAATGACAAACTGCGATCCATGCAAATCCCTGTCAATTATCAACTACGTCATCTGCCCGAACTCACGGAACCTTATCTTATGGGTTCCTATTTGACGTCTCAGTCCGATTCCGCTGTCGACGGATCCTCTGCCATTCTATTTCTGGACTCCCCTGACTCTATTATAGCCGACATGGGTATCGACCCTTATTCTGCTTTGGCTGCATTTATTAGAGATGTGTCGCCCACTCTCACGTTGAACCATATGGCAGCTAGTCATGAAGTCGATTTGGACAGTGTAGTGAGACTTGCTCGAAGTCTAGTGTACTGGCGTAAAGCCCGCTGCATTCTTCCATTGCATCACAGAAACACCTACGTGGTGTCACCATTAGCTCCAATGGGCCTAATCCACAAATACTTACGCACCTTCCGATCGGTCTTCCCCTCTCTGCCTTCATTGCCTCGTATTCTTTCCATGCTGTCCACAGGCAGTCCGCGCTCGTTTGCTAGTCATATTCCATCACGTGACCATCGCCGAGTTTACTTGGATGCGCTTGCCTGGTTGATGCAGCATGGGTTTGTCATGTTATTGCGGACGTACATTGTTTTACGGATCCCGAAACGCGTGAAAATGAGTGTGAACAACGACGTGCGGAAAGAGGAGGAGGCCAAGAAGGAGGATGCTGTGTTCGACAAGGCTGAGGCCGCCACTGGTGTGGTAGCTTTTATCGCCGAAGAGGCTGTCGCTGGAGCCGTTGGCGATTCAGCAGGCGGCAAAAATGCCGGTACCAAGACTACAAAGGATACAAGCATGGACAACAAGTCTCGCCAATCTCGGGAGGCGTCGACTTCCACGCCAGCTTTTCCGAGAGAGAGATCCGTTTCCTCCTCGTACTCGGATATAATCGCTATTTACGACGAGGATTGGAAGCAAGATTCGATTGTTTTAGAGCCTGCAGCAGCAACTGTGCTCCAAAAGCGCTGGATGGATAAGATATGTGAGGACAAGCCACGGCCGGTTGCTGTTCTGTTCCAGAAGTTGGCCAAGCATTTCAATGGCCGTACGTCTATGGAGGAAGTGATATTGAAAGAGTCACTTGCTCGCTCTGATCTCAAGCGGTTATTGGGCGCCTTTGAAGATAACTTGCTAGTAGTAAGGCACTGGTAGTCCTTAGCGCTATGCACTTATCGACTAGATTCTATTTATTATTTGTATTTATAATTACTGTGGTCCTTGGAGACAAAGAGCCGTGGATCCAGTCTAATGTATTTATTTCAACCGGCTATTTTTCCTTTTGCTTTTGTTGTTGTTGTCGTTGTTGTTGTTGTTTGTTTGTTCGTTCGTTTGTTTGTTTGTTTTTGGTTTTTTTTTTTTTTTCTTTTTTTTTTTTGGTTCTTTTTCTTCCTTTTGTTTATTCGTTTTGTTGTTTTATTGCTGTCCCCGCCTCATGGCTCGCTATTTTTTTTCAGCCGCGTCTCACTCAATCTTGCACTCCGACTGGCAATGAAACTAATACGCAAAAACATTGCAAAAGATGCCTCGGGCGACATCACGCTATGTCCCGAAGATGCCGAAGACATGTGGGCCGTATACAATTTAATTCGTCAAGGTGACGAAATTGAGGCAAAGTCAATCCGCAGAGTAGCCGTCGGCGCAGGTTCAGCTGCCGCTAGTAAAGAAACCGTCCGCAAATTGCTCAAGCTGAAAATCAATGTCCACAAAATAGAATTCGACCCTGCCGGCTCAAGTCTCAGACTAGGCGGCCCCGTCGTCGAAGACACTGACGACGTGTCTTCGGGCACTTTTCATACTTTTGACCTGGAGCTCAACAGACCTTTCCGGCTGTGGAAAGCCGAATGGGACGTTATCGCCTTAGAGACTGTAGACAACGCCGTGGACGTGGAAAACAAGGCCGAAGTTGGCGCCGTCGTAATGCAGGAAGGCTTAGCTCATGTGTGTCTGCTGACAGACGCCATGACCGTCGTAAGAGCCCGGGTCGAGCAGTCCCTGCCCCGCAAGAAGCGAGGCGACAACTCTGGTTTCGAAAAGAGTCTACGCCGTTTCTACGAGACTGTATACAATACTATGCGCCGTAATGTATCCGTCGACAAGCTGAAGGCGCTTATCATAGCCTCCCCTGGCTTCACGGCCCGCGGATTCTTCGACTTCATGATGCAGCAGGCCGTAGTCGACAACGACAAGGTGATTGTCAAATCGCGCGACAAGTTCCTGCTGACTCATTGCTCCTCGGGCCATGTGCACGCGCTTGAAGAGATCCTGAAGAACGCCGATGTGCAGAAGCAACTGGCCGACACCAAGTACGGTCATGAGACCGTGGTGCTGGACAAGTTTTTCAAAGCCCTCAACGACGATGACATGCGCGCTTGGTACGGCCCCAAGCACGTCCAAGCCGCCGTGGACCGTGGCGCTGTATCGAGTCTGTTGATCACCGATACGTTATTCCGGAGCAACGACATTGCCACACGCAAGCAGTATATATCTATGGTTGAGACAGTCCGTGCTGCTGGCGGAGAGACCCTGATTTTCAGCAGTCTGCATGAGAGTGGTGAGCAGCTGGACAGCGTGACCGGTGTAGCCTGCATTTTGTTGTATCCTATGCCGGAACTAGACGACATAGAAGATGAGGAGGATGATGAGTAGTGGTGGCGCTGTGACGGGCGGACGGATCAGGAGAGTGAATTGGTGATGTGTAGGGAACGGCGTACTTACTTCCGCGCGCGCATTTCGAGCACTGCTTGACAATCAACGGCACCCGAATGCCCGTGTGGCTATGCCCGGTTGGACACTCTGTACCCAAAGGGATCTTGCTACTGACACTTTATGTATATACCACCGGCGGGCGCTGGATTGATTAATTAACACTTGCATAGTAATAATAAACTTTTTGGTTTAACCCTTGAATTCAGTCTAGGTCATTGATGCTGCTGATATATTATTTAGTGCTATTTACAGTTTAGTTCCGTGATTCTTCGCTTCACCCCCTTCAATTGCTTCGCTGCCCTCAATTTGTGGCAGATACCACACGTTGTTGCCGCGGAAATATCTCATCATATCCTGGCCTATACCCGCGGCAAACCCAAACAACATAAACGACCGCGCAGACCTCAGAACTTGCCTCGCCGCCAATTGGTTAGTCATACCGTACAAAACTCCCACCACTCCTGCTGAGGCCACTGTGTTGAACAAGTCAATTGTGCCGCGTGCTTTGTCGAGGTATGCCTCAACGCCGAAAAACAGACCCGCGGCTGATCCGTATTTCGCCATGCCCTTAAATCCCTGGACCATAGAATCCTTCATCACGACGTAGTTCTTGCGTTTGTAGTAAAAGTACCATGCACCTTTGGTGCGCGGCATACGATGTGCATTTTCTGCCAAGTACCGCAGAGCAGCAATATTCCAACCGCGGTAGGATCCGGAAACCAGACCCACGAGTCCGGCTGACGCCGCAGCCAATGCGATGCGGAGCTCAGGCGCCATTCCCAGACGCTGCGTCCTGTTGAACGCTTCCAATTCTGCTTTGCTGGGGAAATCAGCCACAGCCTCTGCTGATGGTGAGGCCGCCCGGATCTCGAATTGTGATGAGTTTGAACTTGCCGGGCCTCCTTCTTTCTCTAGCCCTGGAGCCCGTGTCTTGGGTCCGCTTTCTTCATTTTGATTCGGCATGTCTCCGTCAATATTTTATTAGAATTGTTAGTATATGTACGAATGCGCTTTCGCACAATGGAATGGGGTTGATAGAATTTAGCCCTATTTAATAGTCTATTTATATAAGGTTCCAATTTTGGGACCATACAACTTTCCAGGGTCCAGATAATAGATCGGATATAAATTGAGATCTACAGAAAAAAAGTAGCAAGAAAAGGAAGGAAACGAAGATACAAAGAAAGAGAGGAAACCAAAGAGCCAACGAGGAGCAAACAGAACAAGCGTGGGACTCATTATCAGATTAATTGAACAATACTATATCAAACGATGACATGGCGTCTTTGGCTCACCGCGGCCGTCGTGTCACTAGGTTCCCTCCAGTACGGGTTTCACCTGGCTGAGCTCAATGCTCCGATGAGCGTCATTACTTGCAGATACAACAATAGTTCTAACACGACTACTTCGTATGACTGCATTCCAATGACCCCGCAGCAGATCGGCGTGGTCACGTCAGTGTTTGCGGTGGGTGGTCTAATTGGAGCATCAATGGCCGGGTCGATCGCCGATACGCAGGGTCGAAAGAAGACGGCAGTGCAGCTAGCAATTCTATTTATTGTAGGATCGCTGATTACCGCGATCGCGCGGTCGGTGCTCGCAATGAGCATTGGCCGGGTGGTGACTGGTGTGAGCGCAGGGGCCGCCATAGTGGTAGGTCCGCTATACATCAGCGAGATCTCACCCAAACACATGCGGGGGACCCTGGGTACGATGAGCCAGATTGCGGTTAATACAGGGATTTTCATCGCTCAGATCTTGGGTTACTTTCTGTCGTCGCCAGATAGCTGGCGTCGCATTCTTTTCGCGGGTGCGGCATTGGGTTTGCTAAATGCGCTCAGCTTTGTGCGGTGCCCAGAATCACCACAATGGCTGGCCAGAAACAATCGCAAAGAGGACGCGCGAAAAGCGCTGGGAGCACTGGGGCTGATGTCACATGCACCAAACTCTGCGGAACCGCAGGTGGTGGACGAAGCGCAGACGCTTCTGGGTGAGGCAATTGGCGTAAGCAGTGACGAAATGGGGGATTCCTCGTTTGCACCGGGATCCTCATCGGTGGCGGCGTCGTCAGGCGAGCCGCGGCTCACCCCGGCGTCGCTTTTGTCCAACCGTGGTCTACGCGGAGCCGCTCTTTCAGCAATGGCCATCATGGCGATACAGCAATTTTCAGGCATCAATGCCATCATGTTTTTTGGTGTAGAGTTCCTGCAGCGCACGTTGCCCGACTATTCGCGGCTTGTTAATCTGGCGATTT
The DNA here is from genome assembly GCA_030581755.1 of Crinitomyces ghanaensis. Lineage (NCBI taxonomy): Eukaryota > Fungi > Ascomycota > Dipodascomycetes > Dipodascales > Trichomonascaceae > Crinitomyces > Crinitomyces ghanaensis. The sequence goes on from JAKTVX010000048.1 coordinate 44,550, forward strand.
GTGTAGTCAACTTGGGGATCACTGCGCTCATTAGCCGATACGTAGACCGAGTGGGTCGGCGGCCGCTGCTTTTGTTGTCAATTACAGGCATGGCATGCAGTGCATTTATGCTAGTAGTTGGCATGGGACTCAATCAACAAATTGTCAGCGCGGTGGCAGCCATGAGTTTTGTCATCTCGTTTGCCATTGGATTGGGTCCTATTCCCTTCCTTATTATTTCTGAGCTAGTTCCTCCGAATGCCAGTGGAGCGGCGCAGAGCCTGGGCACGGCAGTCAACTGGATTTCTGCATTTGCAATAGGCTATCTCTTTCCTATTCTAGAGGCGCAGATGGGTAGCGGTGTATTTAGCATATTTGTTGTAACGGGAATCGTCTCATTTATATTTGTCTACACGCGGCTGCCGGAGACAAAGGCGAAATAATTGGGAAAGAGAAGGAAACCTGAGCGAGGGACCAGACAAACGGAATGAAGGCGAATAGACGTAGACCTGCATGGCATACAGGCATAGACGTATACTTTTAACAATATATATTAAATATAAGGTACTAACAACGAAGTGCAAAAATATAGTAGATGTAGTACTACATCATAACAACAGTTTGTCTCCCGGCATTGACGAACAAGTGAATCTATGCCGACGATGATTGCCGATGCTAGCCTGAATAAATTAGGCTGTCTCTTTTGTTTTCGTAATACTGCTTGCAAACAGTTGTATTAGGTGACTAATGAAACGCGTGGACATTCCCGATATTCGTCCCGGAATGGGAAACGACCAAGGATGTAAGGAGACAGAATCTTTTTCGAGATGTAATTTCAGCGGCGAAAGTCTGCGGATTATTCTTGGCAACAGCGCAGTCCTCCCATTTCTCGCATACTCATATAAATGAAGCACAATGCAAAAAAGGCGACCTGGATCACGCCAGCGACGGTGCCCTATCTGGATGGCTGACTAGCTCGCAAAGGAGCATACATGAGAGCCAGGTAGCGCCATATAGGGTGAAGACCGGGATGCGGAATTAGGCAGTGATGAACAAAATGGAAACTATGTGCAGTTGGTCCAATATAGAGAACGCATCGGCCAAAAAGCTGCATCTTCATTTCAGTACGATTCAAAATCATTTAGCATCATACTTCTTTTCTCGGCATAAACGGCCTACGAAAAATCGATATACTACCGGATACCTAATGAAAGCAAGGGCCAACCAAAAAAAAAAAAAAAAGGAATTCAAACCAAATATACTAAAGTAAAGATATAAATTGTGTCATGCTTGTCGTTTTATGACTCATTCGCTATATTGTGAACTCCCCGTATAGTTCGAGATTCCTGCTGGATGAGCCCACATACACCCCGTAAGTGCCTCGCTGGACAACAAAAGTCTGACGTTCAGAATCCCACACGCTGAGATCTCTCCGCAACAGATCAAAATGTACTGGAGCAGAGCCTCCAACATCCACGCTGACTTTTTCAAAACCACGGAGCTGGCGGAGAGGAGAGACAAATTTGGCGGTCTGCGGCAACGCTAAATACAGCTGGGCCACGTAGGCTCCAGAATACGGGCCGTGGTTCTGCACGATGATATCCACCTGATAGCACACATCCCATAAAGCGGGATTGCCACCGGGGGCTCCGCCAGCCAGCGACGAAGATATTTCAGGAACCTCCGAATAGCCGTCCGGATACGGGTATCCAAAAGTAGCATTAACTCGGACACTGTCCACACTATCCAAATACGGATATAAATAATGGGGATACCGCGGGATATCTGGTGGATACAAGGCTTCACTGGGCGGGGGCAAAGAATCATTCCAGGACGGGACAGGCCGCAGGGTTGGCGGAGACGGAGGCACCTCGTCGGGTGTCATAACGGTAGTGAGTCTCATACCAGTAAATGTAAAGTTCGAGTACGACAGACCGTAGCCGAACTCGAACCGTGGGCTAATATTCTTAGTATCATAGTATCTATAGTCCAAGAACAGGCCGCTGACTGTCATCTCGTCTTGGGGCGCGCCGTCGGTCGGGAGAGTGTCAACGATTGATACATAATCCAAATCATCGCGCGCGATGGTGAACGGCAATCGGCCCGAGGGATTGATATCATTAAACAGCACAGCAGCAGTAGCCGCGCCGGCGAACTCGCCTTGGGGAGGAGATATTATCACAGCAGTGATGTTGGGATGGTCGATCCACGACTCCACATTAACAGGCCCAACGGTGTTAACGACTACCACATTGTTTGGGTGCAGTGCTGCAGCAGCCAAGATCTGGGCGTCGGCGTTATGCCACAGTGTCAGGTTCTTGCGATCGCCTAAATTGCCATCGACAGACAAGAAAGACTCGCCCGAATCAGTCAAACCAACAAGAATATTGACGTCAGATCTTGTGACAGTGGTGAGAAACTGCTGAGAGTCAGGGTCACTGCCCTGGCCAGCGCTTGCACCTTTATAGTCGAAGACGCGAATTCCCTCGGCATTGGCTCGCCGCGAAACGCCATCTAGCGGGGACACGAGAAATGGAAAGTCCACAGCACCAGACCCCCATCCACTGCCCAAGGTTCCGGTCGAGCAGCCCTGGTCCTTAGGGCAGTTAAAGTCTGCGGGGTCATTGCGTGAAGCCACCCCCACAACGCTGATCGATCTGTACTTCACACCAGAGAGAGGTAATGCGCCGTCAACATTCTTGACTAGTACGGTGCCTTCGGCAGCTACCTGCAGTGCTATCTGATCCGAAAAAGGCGTCCGAACATTGATGTGCCTGTTCGTGATCCCGGAAGGGCCGGTGCCGGTACCGGGGTACAGCAGACTTACGTCATTATTGGTCCAAGAGGAGAAGTTGGGACCGTCAGGCACAAGCGAACTGCGCGTAGAGTCGAGCCCGACCTTGTAATACGCAGCCATGATGCGGGTGGCCATGTCGTCAAGGCGAGCCAGGGGCACCGTTCCGTTGAGTACCGCCTGGGTCAGATACTGAGAAAGATACACAGCCCGTTCAGAGTCGGTGCCGCCCAAACCGCCGCCAGGCATGCTCATGTCTAGGCCGGCCAACACAGAGGCCACCCCACTCTGTAGGGCATTCCAATCGGACATCACGAAGCCGGGAAATGCCATCTGCTCCTTGAGCACATTGTTGAGTAAATACGAGTTCTGACAGGCAGCGGAGCCATTCACTTTGTTATAGGAGCACATGACGGAACCTACGCCGGCGCGAACCATATCCGCGAACGGCCAGGCAAATACCTCGTGCAGAGTACGGTCGCCGATATTGGAGCTAATGACTGAGGTCATGTTCGAATAGCCATAGGTGTATTTCCATTCGCCTACCTGCCTAAAATGCTCTTGCTCATTGCCCACATAGTGCTTCGCATTGGCCATGATACCTTGGTCTTGAATGGCACGCACGGCATGAGCGCAGGCCACACCCGACAAATATGGATCTGCGCCGTATCCCTCCCAATTGCGGCCGCCCTGAGCCTTGACGCCAATTGGTCCGGCGACTGGGCCCAACATGATATCTACGCCTTTCGCTCTGTGTTCGAGAGCAATCGCTTTGGCGTGATTGTACATAAGCCCCCGGTTAAAGGTAGCACCAGAAGTGAGAGCGCACGGAAAACCCGACACGAGGTCGGCGAACCGCACGCCAAGTGGACCGTCTTGCAAGCACAGACTGCGAAAGCCGAGCCGTTCAATGGACCCGGTATTGCCAACACAGGGCCCATTCATCCAGCCGACACCAGAGGTAAGGTTGACTTTCTCGACTAAAGTAAGCCCCGAAACGAACTCATACGCTTTGTCATAGGCCTGCTGCCAAGACGGGTCAACGGCACGGCCACCAAAAGGTGTGGGATAAAAGGGAGGAGAGAAGCGAAAAGAGGCAGGTTCAGGATAAGGAATAGAGCCCGGAATTGGTGGCGAAGATGGCAATGGCACAGAGGCGGGTGATATCGGTAAAGGATAGTAGGAGGGATAAGGAAACACGGAGAAGGACTCGGATACGGGCGAGGGTGTAGCAATTGGTGGAATGACGACGGAAGGTCCAGAAAAAGACGTCGGCAGCGGCTCTGTGCCGGTCAGTAGGCCGATGGACTGGAGTAAGGCCGTGTTGGTTAGTAGACTCTGCAATTGCGAATTGATCTGACCAGGTGCAGGCAGAGAGTACGCGTCCGGTGGAAGTAAGAAGTCTCCCTCTGGCTGCTGTTGAAACACAGGGACAGCTGGGCTGGGGACCTTGGTGGTCGCCGCGCGTGCAACCTGCGACGTGACCGTAGTCTTTTTTACGAGTCCTTGGTGATTATAATCGCGACGAGCGTGGCGAGGGGAGTGGTTATTGTTGTTATAAATATTAGCATTGTTGTCACTATGGACAGCAAGTGCCGAGTCCGCTAGCGTAGACGCGGTGAAGAGTACCCACAGGAGCCACATCTCGCGATAAGGAACAATTAGAAAGAAGAGCCAGTTCAGTTCAGTTCAGACAAGCTCGAACTGAAAGGGGCAGCGTAGGCAGCTTAGACATATATACCTAAGTGGAATGGGGGACTTACATGATGGAGTTGCCGCATGCAGGCGATCGTGTAATGTGATGCAGTGGTGCATGAACCGCAACGCGAGTTAGGAATATTAAGATTAGATGGTTCGGGGAAACGCGGCAACAAAAGAAATCAAAAAAAGAAATCAAAAAAAGAAAATAAAAAAGGAAGAAAAAGAAAGAAGATAAAGCCAGACGGCCAGTCCAGCAGCCCCGCAGGAAGAGGGAAAGAAAGACCAGCGAGGAAAGTCAATATTATTTGTGTTGTTGTTGTTGTTGCTATGTAGTTACGAGAATTAGGGGTTTCTGAGAAACGAGAATTAAATTGCCGGAGTCGATAGGTTATATATTATTTGAATAGCACCCAAATTGGTAGCACATACACAAAAGAAAACATATAGCAAATAGTGTGGACATTGTTGACATGTAGAGTCAGGAAAAGGAGATGGGGGCCATTGCCGGCGATCGCATCAGTAGCGACTAGGTGGGTATATATCTGAATGAACCCACTGATCGCTACACGGATCAGGAGCCTTGCAAGCGAGGACTATTGGCAGGAGAGCAAGTGAACTGGATGAGAGCCCATTATACCGCTATACCCTACTTATTGAATTCTATCACGACAAATTCGCATAATACATGTTTTACTCATTGCCTTTTTTCTTTTTCTTTTTTTTTTTATTCACTTGCTTTTTTCACGCTGCCTAAACTAGCGCAAGTAGACAGCCGTTTAGCGCACTTGCGCGTCGACTAAGCTGGTGACATGGCACAGTTCACCCTTCTTGTTCACCAGACGCTTGGGAGTTTCAGATTCGTCCTTGCGATAGGTGACCTCAAAATTCTCATTAGTAGAAAATCCGGGCTGGATAGTTTCCCAGATCTTCTTCTTGGGGTTAAGTACAGCCTCAGGCTCAATATCATAGGTTTCAAAGAAGATCTTGTCTCCGGCTTCAGAGCCAGGAGGAGGGTTGACAAACTCTATAATACCCTTCTCTTCATTGCTGGCGCACAATACCATCGCACAGCTCTTAATGCCGCGCATGGTGACCGGCTTGAGGTTAGCCACGACAACCACATAGCGTTGCTGCATGGCTTCCAGAGGAAAGTACTTGACCAAGCCGCTGCAAACGGTACGGGGGCCCTCGGGGTCGCCCATGTGGATGGTAGACACGTAAAGAGAATCGGCGTCAGGATGTTTAACAGCCTTCTCAATGAAACCCACCCGCAGGTCGATCATTCCTGGAGTAATCACGACCTCCTTCTTTTCAGGCTGGGGCTTCTTCTCCTTCGGCTTCTTCTCCTTCTTCTCCTTCTTCTTGACTTCTCCAGCACCAGCAGCAGCAGCAGTCTCAGCCTGTTGCTCTTTCTTTCCTTGCTTCTCCTCTGCAGGCTTCTTTTCCTTTACCGCATTCTCACCCTTAACCTCGTCCTCTTTTTTACCAGCCTTCTTCTCCTTCTTCTTTGTCTCACGTGGGGCCTCAAGATCGACATTGACTTTAATTTTCTTGGATTCTTCAATTCCAATGGAGTTTTGAACAAGGTTTGCCCATCGGATGATGTGTCTGAAATTCTTGATTTCTTCGTCGTTCCACTTGGAGATAATTGGTAATGCTCTTGCAAATACGATGGAATCTGCAACGGATGCATCCTGGGTATCAAGGAGAAACGTCCGGGTTCTGAGGGTGTCGTTCAGTTGAGAGATTGAATCATCTTGCGGAAATCTTTGAGAAACGGTGAGCCACTGATGAAATTCAGCATTTTGAATTTCATTCAAATTCTGGCTAGTGGTAGCTCCAGTCTTAGAAGCCAAAGTGGCATTAGCCTCAGAATTGTCACTCAGTTTAAGAGTCTCCTCAAAAGTCTTGCGTAAAGCTTCCATTGTTATTGTTCCTTGTTGCTGAAAATTACCAGTAGAGGAACTGTACCGATATCTTATATTTCGAGGCAGGGTAACCTTCGTAGTCAGTGCGTGGACTGGGGGATTACGGGTCAATGGCAATAAAGAGGATGGGGAAGGCAACGACGGTGCGATAAAATGCCGGCGAGATGAATAGACGGAAAGCCGGCGCAGGTGCTGATGACTCACATTGCGCGGAAATGAACTGGCATGACTGTACTTGAAAAGTGAAAATTTGGGCTTGTGCAATGTCATTGTCAAATAGATCTGCGGCGGCCCAGGCTAAGACAAAAATATCCCGAAGATAAATTGGTAAAGCGCGAAGTACTATCATGCCAATCGCCGAATAAAAGTTGCATTGTATTTTTGCATGTGCATAGATAAAATTTTAATCAGGAATTACAATGGGCAAACTGTTGTCCATGGGCGCGCTATATGCTGCTTTCAATTTTCATAAACAGCTGCAGCGGCCGGTAATGATTATGAGATAGACATTGCTGTGATGTAGGTCAGTGGAGCACTGCAACCACGGGACCGGAATGAACGAAAGTACGCACCATCCAGTATATGCCATCCCGCCTTTCTTTCTTCATCAAAGTCGCGCCAGCTAGTAACTACTGCTTGTGATTCCTCCAATGAAAGACTTGGGGGCTGCTCATTTTTCTCAAGCTTTATTCTGCCTGGGGGTCGCGCAATTATGATCCAAAGATTTGGAAGACTTACAAAAAAAGTACATCCTGTGCCCAGTTTGGCACGGCCTTGAAAGGAGCCATGACGCCAATTCCGCCCAAATCATTTAAAGATAACTAGCCATACGCGTGGTTGTGAGAGACCCTTCAGCACGTGTAGACTGTGGACCCTATCATTCCTGAACAAGGTGACAATCCTACGTATTTGCACAGAGTGAACCCCTCGAGGAGACGAGAAACAGTTCCTCATCGCACACCTGGTGGCCTAATGAGGAACAGCTGGCATCAAGCAAATATTGTAATAATTAATGTGGCCAGGCCTAAAACACTTTAATGGTTTAAGACCAGGCTCCCATCAGCATGTTCCTTGTTTTAAACAGGGCCTTGAACTGAAGAGCGGATATGTCTACCTTTTTTAATACGAGGTTTATCCTCTTTATGATAGCTATTGATGATCTATCTTCTACTAAAAGTGTCTTTTTTTGCCATTCAATGCCTTTGATAGAGGTCGTTATCGTGTTTTAGTTTGTCTTTATTTAGCCGGCTAAGTCGGGGTTTTTACTTGGTTCATGCTCGTGCGGTGACGAAGTTTTTAATTTGTTCAGAATGGCCCGGGGATCCTTGTTTTATATGGACTAACTAACTAACAACTCATATATATTATTTATATAGATAATAATATACCCTTACGTTGTTTTATATGGCTAACTAACTAACAACTCATATTTTTTTTTTTTTTTTTTTTTTTTTTGTTTTATATGGTTTAAAGTCAAATCTAAAGAATTTATCAGGGTTAGGGTTGCAAAATAGCTTTAGAGGTCTCATCAAGAACCGGAAAATTCAATTTTCAACCAAATGCGGACTTAGCTCAGTTGGGAGAGCGCCAGACTGAAGTGGACTTCAGTCGAGTTGATATCTGGAGGTCCTGTGTTCGATCCACAGAGTTCGCAATTATTTTTTACCTTTTTTTCCCGTCAGGGAACTAGTGATTCTAAGCTCATTTTTTGCAAGATGGCATTGGAAGTCTAGCTGAATTTGAATGCGATTATACGGCGGATGAATCAAAGTTGAAAATAAGTTCAATTGTATATCATTCAAATTTTGGCTAAATGTGCGCCGAGTGGTAATATAAAGATAAAGTTAATGTGGCCAAGACGATATCGTTGAAGCCTACATACACTATTGCACTTTCGCAACAAATCATGGAGAATAGTTGGGAAGATACCGAATATAAGCAAGAAGTTAATTATGGAATAGGCGTAGATGAGGGGGAAAGCTCTGCATCGAGAATTGACAGGCATCAATTAATTGACAGCGATGAATTCAATCGAGACCATAACGACCATGGCAATGGCGAGGATATTAACAGATTACAAAGAGATGAAGACGAAGAAGAGGAAGAAGAATCGAATACTCGAATAGGAAGTAGCGCGAAGATATTCTTTAATTGCGTAGTCTCTGAGCCCCAAAAAGAGCAGGAAGGATCTCAGACGGCATTTATTTCTTATTTGATAACCACAGAAACCAATTGCCCAAGTTTCGAGAGTCCATTAGTAAAAGTTCGAAGGAGATTCTCAGATTTTGTATTTTTATACAATTCGCTGAATAACGAGTACCCTGCCTGCGCGGTGCCACCGCTTCCAGATAAATCGCCGCTTGAATATGTTAAGGGTGATCGTTTTGGACATGAGTTTACGACGAAGCGAGCAACATCATTGACTCGATTTCTATTTAGAGTGACGCATCACGGGATACTTAAGAGGTCTCGAGTTCTATATGCATTTTTGGAGAGTAGTGATTGGAACAGTTACTATCGGAAACACAAGGGTAGTTCGTTGGATGGAGGATTGGCTGGAGTAAATGCTAGCAGCGGCAGTGGCGCTGTTCGGAGACGCAGTAGCGGAGGTGGAGGAGCTGCCATGGGAAGTGGAGTTGCTAGCACTACATCTAGTGTTTTCGAGGGCATTTCAGATACATTTGTCAATGCGTTTTCTAAAGTCCAGAATGAGAGCAAGGAACTGGTGGAAATCCGGGAGAAAGCGGATAAACTGGAAGATAATTTGTCCGGTATTGAGAAAACATTCACGAGGATATTAAGAAGAGAATCGGAGATTAGTAAAGATTTGGATGAATTTGGGCAACAGATTGTAAAGTTGGCAAACTTAGAGCCCGGGCTGCAACAGGAATTCAATGAGTTTGGCCGTGGAACGCAGATTTTAAGTCAGGGCTTACATTTATTAAAGGACCGCGTAGATACGGACTATGTGGGATCGCTACGAGATATGGAGAATTACGTAATGGTGGTGAAGAATCTAATTAAACGACGAGAGCAGAAACAATTAGACTATGAGGCGTTAATGTATTATCTTGGCCGGGCTAAGTCAGATCGTGAGAGTTTAATGGCTGGTGGAGGAACGGGATTTCTGCGCAGTAAGGTTGAAGATTTACGTGGGGTTAATCACGAACAAGCACGAAAAGATCGGTTAACTAAATTGGAAAGAAAAATCGAAGACCTGGATAAAGAAGTGGAAAGTGCCAAGCATACATCAGAAAAGTTTGAAGAGTTTACCATGAACGAAATCTCAATTTTCGAGGCTATAAAAGACTTAGAAATGAAAAGTGCCTTAGTCGGCTTAGCAGATAGCCATATCCACTTCTACGAGACGATTATCCGGGAATGGGAAGGAATCCTCAAGACGTTACCTAAGAATAGGAAACGAGCGGGAACAGCGTCGGAAGAGCAGGAGTAGTGTACTCATCGATTAGTTTTTATTTATTCCAATTTTTTTCTAGTTACGTGCATATTAATTTCTTTCATTTTATCATCTTTAGTTTACGTGACAACAGTTCGTCTTCTTCGAGTCTTGTGTGCTGATTACCTCGATACTGCCTGTATGATCCTTAGGACTAATTCCGCCAGACATAATCGTTTCATTGAATTCATTGTTCGGATAAACGGAAGAAGATCTATCATTATTTTTGCAACGAAAATGATTTTTTTAAAAAATGTATTTGATTCAATTAATGCATGTTGATGCCATACCCGTTTTAGTTAGACCGACAAACCCCGCGTGAATCCTGGTCGCAGGCTCTTCCGCGATTCTTTACCTGATACAGGACAAAAAAAATCTTGGGTCCAGTGGATGCAACCTTCTGTGGTCGAATTTTTTAATCTACAGAGACCATGGCAAGCTTTTTCTTTCAAATTAAAGCTAGTAGAGGAGAGAAGAATTCTTTTAGACCATCACTGAAGCGTGAGGGTTCAAACTGGATTTTTTCTCCTATTGGTGAAGGGATCTGCTGCCCTCGTGCATAGGTGGATTAGTGATACATTTTGTATCTATTGAATGCACACAATTGAGCTACCAATTTGTGGCGACTCCGCCCCAAACTGAACGTCGCCGATCTGAAATCTTCAATGCCTCGTCCTCTAAGGGGGAAGCGGCACCTCGCATGGAGTTGACTGCCGCGTTAGTCATGCATGCGCTGACGGATCTGAGGAAGATCGAAGTACGGTTGTTTACGGTAGTTTCTATAAAATTTGTTACCAGGCAATATACTAAATTCATTAACTAGAAGTAACAAGATCAAGATCCTCCGCGCGGTTTTTGTTGTTCTGGGCACCTTCATCAGCCACTTACCTACAAGCTATAACTGGTTTCGACTGATGATTTCTTACATTCCAAGAAATCTCAGTTTCACATTTCTGGGAAGATTTTTCGATGACTGAAAAGCTCACAAATATAGATTGCATTTTATATTAATGTGATTTAAGTTGATTGTTCCTATCAAATAAATAATCGCTAAACAGCCTCGACGATATCACTATCAAAGTCTTCATGTGTTTCATGAAGATGAGCAAAAGGATAGTCGGTATAACCCTTTGCTTCACTAGTATAGAAGGTATCTCTGATAGGTTCAGTCAATTTAGTTCCATGTTCTATCCGGGTGACCAAGTCCGGATTGGATAAGAAGTATCTACCAACAGCGGCAATAAGATCGTCATCTTGTTCAATCAATTGCTGCGCCTTGTTTGGAAGCATATCTCCACAACGGATCAATGAACCCTTCCACACTTCTCTGAAGAAATCATTATGGCCTGGCGCAGTAGGCACCTCGTGGTCGCCAGCAATCTCAGGCTCAACCGCATGGATATAAGCCAGTCTATGACCATCTCTAGCTCGCTTCTCAAGCTCAGACAGGAAATAAGAAAACTGCGGAAGTGGACTGATGCCATAGTCCATAGATCCGAAAGTTCCCCAAGGGGACAGTCGGATGCCCACTCTCTGAGGACCAATAGCTCCAACAATAGCATCTACCACCTGCAGACCAAATCGTGATCTATTTTCGATGGACCCACCATAGTCATCAGTCCTGCAATTGGAGCATTCATGTAAAAACTGGTCAATCAGATACCCGTTCGCGCCATGAATTTCCACGCCGTCGGCGCCTGCAGCAATGGCATTCTTGGCAGCCGCGACGAACATGTCAATATATTCGGAAATTTCGAGAGTAGTCAAAGCTCTAGGAGACACGGGTGAACCCAAAAGTGGGATATTAGACGCGCTAACATAGTCATGGACCCCTTCGTTAGCCAGCACTTCAGGAATTGCTTGTCTGCCTTGAGCCCACAGTTGGATAAACATAAAGCACTGTTTGGAATGAACTTTGTCAATAACATTCTTCCAAGCACTAATTTGTTTAGGGGACCAAATTCCAGGACAATTGGGTAGCCCACCTGCTTTTCGAGCAATCACCGTAGCTTCGGAGATCAGTAGAGTACCAGGGCGATGAGAGCGCTGCTGGTAATATTTTTCCATCAGTTTATTAGGAACATGATCAATTGCTCGAAGTCTGGTCAATGGAGCTAAGGCAACACGATGCTTAAGGGTCAATTGGCCTAGAGTGATGGGAGACAGTAACTTGGACGTACTAGAGACCGTCATTAATGGCAATGAGAAAGAAGAGGAAGATAAAATAAGGATAAAACCTTTCAATTTTTTTTAGTTTTCTCCTGCTAGACACTAAGACATTTCACATTTGAGTTGTTTAGCCGGAAACAGCTAGGGCGCTAATCTGGGGTTGGCACAAAGTTTGCTAGTCATGTGTGGTTAAACATGACAGAATTGTCAAGTATGAAAAGAAAAACAAATAAAATAAGAAAAACAATGCATTAGATGAACAAAGAGTTAGCTGAAAATCAATTCGTTCTCAAAGCCACTCCGAAACGACGATAGCCATGAATTTTTCTGTGCACTCATTTAAAATCAGTCAAGTCCTCAAGGCCAATTCTGGATGAGCCTATGGGATATAGCCAAAACCAAGTGTAAACTCGAATGACCAAGAAAATGGTATGGGGCCATACTATCCAGTATGGCATGTGTGCAGCTGATGCGTGAAGTAGGTCAAAAATCTCAGTTGCTATTGCAAGGGACTAATTGAAAACACGCGGACAAGTTACATTCGTCGGAGTGCAAAAACTCTCGTTTACTACCCTAGAGACTTTTCTTGGGGTCGTCGGAGTTAGAGCTATCCCGCGAGTTCCGTTTAGGGGTTCTGACCACATGCCGGATAAAGAAGAAAATAGATACTAAAATTGTCACATCAAAAGCAATGCGTTTCAGTAAAAAAGACTGGTTAGCCAATTCCGGGGGAATGGCGACTCCACATCGATGCAATTCTTGTTTCAATCTATTGCCTGCCCAGAATCCTTCCAGGGTTCCTGAGATAATCCACTGAGTTGCTACGAAATATGAAGGAGATGGCGGCGAAGTATCGCCTCGTCCTTTTAGTAGCATCGGCAGCATAATACGGTGAACCTCAGAAATGTGAATGCTGTAGGCGGTTACGACAATCAACAATAAATAATCATGGACAAATTGGGCAAGGAATGGCGGCCATATAACCTGACGCAGTCTGGCGCGCAGATTTGGATAAAGAGCGGTAGCTAGAAGGAGAAGTACAGCAGTCGAAATGAATTCTGCCGGGGTTCGAGGCGGAACAAATTGGATAGGGCTGCCAGACATGGATGATTAGTAGCTGCCCTGATAGGAAGCATAACCACACAGGCATTAACTTTACTATTTTATAATAGTCTATTATAGGATTTCCTGGATATGGGTTGGATTTTTTATGGGTATTCGTACCATCGGAAAATACCTGTAAAAAAAGAATTAAAATCTAAAAAAGGAGAAAGAAGGTAAGTCTACAATGGCATTTGAAGTATTACGAAGATGGCTTTTTTCGTACATATCTATTATTCTATTAACAAAATTTCGGGAAATGCTCCATTCTCTTCAGAAGGTACATATCTTAAAAATGTATCCTGCAACTGGCAGAGGCTGACACCTAGCTAATTTTTCTTCGATCTTCGTACATATTTCATCCAAACCAAGGTCAGGTCTTCTTTCTCTATAATAGTTGGTTGACAACCCTTGAGAGATTGTCTCTTCGATTAAGTGTCCTGTAAGAAGCCAATTTTGAAATAGCCACTCCTTGCATTTGAAAGTTGTGCGACTGCGACAATATTCTGCTTTGAAAAGTCTCATAGGCCTGCCGAAGTGGACCTTCCAAACATCCTATATCAAAATCTACTGGAGATTGATGGTTATTCCGTCTTAAATTTTTCGTCTGCGTAGATCTCTGATCTTGCGATTGTACCAAAGAAGAAAGCGACGGTTGTTGTTGTTGTTGTCGTTCTGGTGCCGGTGCTGATGCCGGTGAAGGCAGCGGTTGTGACTGTGGTGGTGACCAAGACAACTATTGTGACTGTAGAAACGCTTGATGAAATTGCTCAAAAGCTTGCGAATACTGCGCCTGTGCATGCTGAAGCTGTTGAAATCGCTCTTGTTGTTGAAACATATAAAAATGTCATGAACTCATCAGAACATTTTTTATCGTAATAAGCGTATCCATGATATCATCCAACTTGTTGTCGAGTCGCCTGTAATCTCTAGCAATTCCATCCATCTTTGCTTCGAGTCGGGAAAACTTCTCTTCATTGACACCGGCCTGTCGACGTATCTCTTCACGGAGAAACGCGAGATTAGCAGCAGCCATACTTTTATGTTAGCTCCAATTCCCAACAATTTCTGTCTTTCTTCAAATACATGTCTGAATTCAAAAGCCGACCGTCGCGCGAAGAAAAAATCACGTGAGGGAGGCTTAAATAAACAAATTTTAGACGAAAAACGATCGATCTTCATTGCGTACAACCCGTAAAAAAGAAAGGAACTAAATAAATTAGACACGGCTAATCGGAAGCGCCACCGGGACTAAATGAAGATAGTGACGGTTGCTGACTAGCTGGAGTTGACTGGCGAGCTCGGTGCGAGTCCCATTTGTATCCGCAAGAGACAGACTAGTCTGTCACATGTGAAAATGAAAACCATGCCACGATAATAGCAATATCAAGTCTTTCGCCGTTTAATGCAATGTAGATTCTCAGTTGAGTAGTTTTCAGTCTCAACCACCACCACACTCTCCTCGACACACATGGAATATAGATGAAGATTCTCACGGCCGTATAAGTCTATAAACTCCTCCTCGGATCTGATATACTTGGAGTAATCAAAAGCCACCATGTCAGTCTTCAATTCTCTTGTTTTTTTGGTCTGAGGATCAGGAGCTCGATCGTTTTCCTGGACATAAAATTTTCTCAATAGCATAATAGCCTCTTCGCGAAAAAACCCTGGATATGCTCTATATTCAGGATCTGGATGAGGTAGTCCTGATCCAACTCCAGGTTCGCATGGGCCATTTATATTTAATACACTTCCACAGCCTCCGAATCTGTCATTTGCACATCCAAAATACACAGCCCTGATTCCCAGCTGGCGAAGGGCTGAGGCGCACATCACGCACGGTTCCACGGTAACGTACAAATCGGTCTCCTTAAATACCTCTATGCTATGGCCATTGCCCAGGATTTCTTCAATGCCCATAAACTCTGCGTGACGATGGCCACATAGG
This sequence comes from Crinitomyces ghanaensis, assembly GCA_030581755.1. Classification (NCBI taxonomy): domain Eukaryota; kingdom Fungi; phylum Ascomycota; class Dipodascomycetes; order Dipodascales; family Trichomonascaceae; genus Crinitomyces; species Crinitomyces ghanaensis. Next base: position 59,627 of record JAKTVX010000048.1, read on the forward strand.
GACTTATTTGTATCATTCATGCCTTTTCCTATAACTTGACCTTTATGAACAAACACACAGCCCACAGGCACTTCATCATTACTTAGAGCCATTTCCGCCATTTCTAGCGCAAGCTTCATATGCTCATAATGAATGGTTGGCATCGAGACAATAAAAGCGCACTGGAAATGGATAGGATGAAAAGGAATCTATTCGAGATTAGGGCGAGGTTTTTTCGACGCCAATTTTTCACTGTATATGATGCGGCGCCTTATCTTCGTGTAGAGACGCAGGGTCTTTAGATTTAACCAGTGCGGCACGTGCAAAAGGGTCACGTGATCCGTTGCTCAAGAACAAACTGCTTTTTTTTTTTGGTTAAATCGATACACACATATATACATATATATTCAAGAATTCGTATTGGGAAAGATCCACGTTGGCTTCAGATCTATACACTGCTGAGCTTAGCATTATAGACAGACCGTCCAGTTCATCTGCGAGGGAGAACAATCAAGGAACACCGCATTTTGGAAGAATAAATTTGGGTTTTGTAGGATATATTCATACACGCCTAATTATTTAAATAAACATCTAAATATATGCTTGATGAACTTAGCTGATACTTAGGTTAGATGCTCAGCTTTTGCTCTAAATGAGAAGAGTGACAAAAGCAAATCATTCTCAAAGCATCTATCTCCACCGCGATAAACGCCAAGCCATTTTCTTGTCAACTCATGGAATCACATTTAACTAAGAATTGACTCATTCCAGAGGTGAGCCGCGGATAAGCTTCTAGCTGGGCAATAAAGGCAGAAATTAAGTCTGTAATTGAAGAGATAGAAAAATCTTGGCAATCAGGATTTGGCAATGAAGAAAAACCTGACGAGCGGCCCATCATAACATCCACTAAGAGGGTGCACTGAAGACACAGAGAGTGCAATATATCTAACAAAGAGTTGTTATCAATAAATAGACCGTACTGTAAGGTAATAATGAGCTTGGCGTGGCATTGAGAAATCTCGCGAGGATCAACAAGATTAGCAGCTTGCTGCTTGTTTAGTAGGTTAGTAAGATGAGTAAACTGAGGATCGATAACAGACCTCTGGAAATAGTCCCAAAGGTTATCGAAGAAGAATTTTGCTTTCGTAGCCACATGCCATAAATGAGAAGGTAATGCTCCAGTAAAAGAAGCTGATCGCCGCTGTCTCCAAAGGTTAGTCAGCTTGTTGGTAGATAGCCTAATAGACAACAGATATACAAAAAGCGAAGAGTAGAACTGCTCATACTGGTGAGGAGCCAATATGTCAAAGGGCCAGCGAAAGGAAACGGCGAGATAATATCTAACGGGAAATAAATAAGAAAGGAAGGAGTCGAATTGGACTCCTAAGGAATTTTTAGCATTGTTTCCGCTGGGTCCGCTGCCATCCTTGGGACCATGTAGTTGACACACCAGAGGATCAGAAGCACGCATATAGGAAAACATAGATACGGCGAGATCGTGGGCGTCTCTGTCGGCCTGAGAACCATCCTCAGAAAACGCATGGCAAGAAGAAAGAAAGGCATTGGATAATGTTGAATCCAGATAAGAAAGTGACGGAGGAGGCTCGCTACTGCTAAGGATAGCCGCAGCTTTGCACTGATCCAATTTCGCCAGGAATGTGTCAAGAAAATGGAACGATCCAGCAAGCGCAATCGACCGAATTGCGTGAAAGAAAGACCGAACAAGAGGAATCGGCAATAAGTGCGCAGCCAAAGAAGTATACAGCGCAGTTTGAAAAGACTTAACAATCACATGCAACTGATGGTCATTTACTGGATAGGAGAGGCGCGACAAAAAATCAGAGCAGGAGACAATGGACAAAGAGGTGGTATCATTAAATAAACTCTGCCGACCATTGGCGTATGCTACGGATTCACCGGTAAGAAATATGAGCTGAGCTGTCTCGGCCGACAGGAATGGCGGGATGCGAGCCTGCATGAGGCAATAAGAAGCGTTCAAAGAAGAAGGGTTGCCTGCGCCTGATACGGCCATAGGATCAGCATCAGTAGTAGGATTAGTGGCGCCAGGAGTGCCATGGCTAGCAGTTTTAGTGTGACTCCTAATAGAATCGACAAAAAAGTCAGATGAATGAACGCGACCATAGAACAACCACGAGGAAAGTAAAGAGACCCAAACTTTTTGTACAGCAAGAATGCCTTGGCGAATAAGTTCCGAGACGTCAGCGTAACCTGCTGTTGACAGATCGCCGTTAAGACGTATGAGGATCTCGTGGCAGGCACGAGGCTCTGACATAATAAACGCGAGAAGGGACTGAGCGTACACAAAGCGGCGGTTCCAGCGGCCGACGGTATCAGCGACCAAAGAAGTAAGCGGCACTATGAGGGCGTTAGCGGAAGACGAGGACGAAAGTTTTGGCCCTCCTGCAGCGAAAGTTGAAAGTGACGGAGAGCTGGAGGGTCTAGACTCTCCTGAGGAATTCCGCGGTGACTCGGACACGTGTGATAGCTCATCGTTCGACGTGGTGGGACCGTGCAATATAGTGTTTTCGAGAGCCGCCAAGTGGGAGCCGAATGGAGATAACAATTGCGCGGACAACACATTAGCGATAGCGTGACAGCAAGCAGAGTATGGGCCGGAATAGTAGCTGTGGGCGTTGGCTAAGTCAGACATTTGTTTAGACGGCAAATCCATGTAGGAAGACGAGATGATTGTAATGCGATTAATCAGATCACGGTGTAGCGAGCCGAAAGCAGCTATTTGGGAAATGAGAGATAATTCAGAAGGATGCAGCAGCTGCACGGTAGCCGGGTTAGTATTTCCATGCGAGCCGTCTCCAGTGGCCATGAACGGCGACGGGTGGCCTGCTAACACCAGCAAGGCTTCGTGGAGCATAAATGGTAAACAAAAAATATAGCAGAGTCGCGGAGGTCCGAAACCTAAACGGGGAAGGGAAAAAGCTAAAGGAAGGACACGACGAAAAAAGAAAGGAAGAAGTAGAAAAAAAATGCCAAAAAATTAAAGAAAATATAGAAAATTCGTGAGACGAAGCGAATAGCACAAGAATTAAAAGAGGCACTTAATTTAATTAAAAGAGGGGCGACAAGACCGGAATTGAGGCTTAAACTTCTCTAATGCACAGGCGCTCGAATTGTCATGTTCAGCCCCGCCACCCTTTCCCTGTCAGATTGTTATCTTTCATGCACGAGTGACCAAGAGGTGGACATAGTAGGAGACACGGTCCGGTGAGTGTGACGGATTGCAAGATACACAAGTACTATACAGGAACGGAACTTGTAAGTGAAGACGTTTGAGGGCGGGCAAGAAATTAATCGAAGCCGTCCAGAACAACAGAGGAAGAAAAAAACAAACAAACAAAACAGACAAAAAAAAAAAAAAAAAGGAAAACGAAGCTAAAATGGGATGAAGTCGCTAACCAGCATGTTATAGTATGAGCTCGTACGAACGTCAAGTACCCATTGATATGGACGCCGAGTACGCGGAACAGGCGTCCACCGAGGTGTTTTCAGGTCCCACGTCAGAATCTGTACCGTCGTCATATTCTTTGCATGGCCACTATCATGCGCATCACCATCATCACCACCATCACCGAAACTCGTTCACGCATGGCAGTCATGGCACCGTTACTGCCCAACGGGGGCGCAGGCTGTCTAGGCGGGATTCAGATGTGAGTGGACACCTGTACGGAAGTGATATCGACGAGAACGAGTCCCGTGACCGCTCGCGGCGCCGGTCTGAGTCCCGGTCGAGCTTTCGGTTTTTTTCATGGGATGAGATTGAAAACGCCCAAGGAGCGTCCACAGATGTGGCATTGGACGAGCAGGAGGCTGAAGCAGCGGCAGCAGCAGCCGCGGCCGCTGCGACCGGTAGTTTCGAGGAATCGACGGCGTCACATCTCCGTCGTCGAAAATCATCAATTACATATGACGTCGCGAGTGTTATGGAGCCGCTCTTAGGTGGAACAGGAGCTGGAGGGAGAGACGAGGAAGCTCTAGGCATTGATCTAAACGATATATACGGCGACTCGGAACAATTATATCAGAGCTACTATATTGCTGAAGAAGACTTGGTGATTGGCATAGCCGGATTCCGCACTTCCAAGCTACGGTGTTACCTGTATTATACTCTCTGTATCTGTACCCTCGGAATAGCATATCTAATTCTCCGGTGGTTCCCGCGTCTCAGAATTGCATGTATAGGTCGACCTACTCCTCTGGGCCTATGCGATTGGTTAGTGGTAGAGAACCAATGGGGCGAGCTGCACATAGAAGACGTCCGCCACCAACTATACGGCAAGCCGATTGCGTCTGTCTTTGGTGAGCAGAGCCATGAAACCGGAGGCCATGACATGCAGGAAGGCATTGATGGCGACATAGCTACGGACGGCGGCAGTGACTACGCGTATCAGCGATCGAGCGAGGTCAATAGTATAGGAGCTACGGCTACCACCGATACTACGAGCTCTGGCCCTGCTAATGCCTATGGGCAAGGTCCGCAAAGTCATGCCCGATCTGACTCAATTCCATCTTCTACGTCCTCAACCAACCGTTCAGTCGCATCCAACCCTCAATCGATTTATTATGATATGGTGCCCGTCCTTCGATGGATGGAGTATCGCCATATGCGGTTTCTTTATCACCCCCAAAGAGACATGTTTTTGACCAACACCCAATGGTCCATGGATGTCGACTGGGATGCCGAGACTGCCATGACCAAAGGATTGAACTCTGAGACTCAGACAGATCGGATGCTCGTTTTTGGCAAGAATATTATTGAGATCGGCGAGAAGACTACGCGGCAACTACTCGTTGACGAAGTCTTGCACCCGTTTTATATATTCCAGGTATTTTCTATCTTGCTATGGGCTTTTGACGAGTACTACTACTATGCCGGCTGCATCTTATTTATTTCCGTGGTTTCCGTTGGCAACACGTTGATTGAAACCAAGCAGACTTTTGCTCGGCTTAAAGAGATATCTAGATTCGAATGCGATGTTAGAGTGCTACGAAGTGGATTTTGGGTAACAAGCTCATCAGCGGATCTTGTTCCTGGTGATATATACGAGATTAGCGACCCGGACCTTAGCGTATTTCCCTGTGACTCGCTCCTGCTGTCTGGAGATTGCATTGTGAACGAGAGTATGTTGACCGGCGAGTCGGTACCGGTATCTAAAATTCCGGTACCTAGGCAGAGAGGGAGAAAGGCAGGTGTCAGAGGAGGCGGCTTAAAGACAGAAGCGAAACTAAGTGACATGACCGACGAGGAGCTTGCGCGTCATGCGCTGTATGGAGGAACTAAGATTGTGCGTGTGCGTAGATCGGAAGTCCAAGAACACGAAGGACCGGAATATCAGCTTGCGCTAGCCATGGTGTTGAGGACGGGTTTTTCGACGACAAAGGGTGCATTGATCCGATCAATGTTGTTTCCTAAACCTAGCGGCTTCAAGTTTTACGAAGACTCGTTTAAATATATCGGTGTCATGGCAATCATTGCTCTAATAGGATTTTCTGTATGCACAATAAACTTCATCCGCATGCACTTGGCGACGCATTTGATTGTGCTACGGGCGCTGGATTTAGTGACCATTGTTATTCCTCCGGCATTACCGGCTACATTGACCATTGGTACTAATATATCATTGGCGCGGCTGCGACATAAGAATGTCTTCTGCATAAGCCCTTCACGGGTCAATGTAGGAGGAAAACTAGATATTATGTGTTTTGACAAAACTGGTACATTGACAGAGGATGGACTAGACGTTTTAGGGGTTCACGTTGTGGATGACAAACGAGAGTTCAGTGAACTTTACCGGACAGCGGAGGAGATTCCTCTCAAAGGCGGGGAATCAATTCTTGAGGCAATGAGTACGTGCCATTCGCTGCGTGCAGTAGATGGGGAGCTTATCGGAGATCCGTTGGACGCACGGATGTTTGAATTCACGGGATGGAAGTTTGATGAATCAGTGGGAAACGGGGCTGGAGGTGCTCGAGGAGGGTCGGAACGAGGAGGCGGCAGAACATCTACTAATCCGGACGGTACAAGGCAACTGCGAGTGGTGAAACTATTCGAATTTGTGTCCCAGTTACGTCGGATGAGTGTAGTGACTAAGTTCGGCAACAGAACCCATGTTTACTTAAAAGGAGCGCCAGAAGTCATGCAACAGATATGCGACTCAAGCACTTTTCCGTCTAATTACAAAGACGTGTTGCATCACTATACCCATTGTGGATATAGAGTGATTGCTGTCGCGAGTCGGGTAATTTACTTTGAAGACGGAGAGGAAGAAAGCAATAGCAGCATTAATGACAAGGACATTAATGGATATTATGAATCCTTGGATCGTGATGACTGTGAAGGGGGCATGCAATTTGTGGGTTTTATTGTTTTCGAGAACCGACTGAAGGAGGGTACGAGTCGGGTGATTAAACAGCTCAATCAGGCACGAATAAGGACTGTAATGTGTACGGGAGACAATATTCTTACCGCTGTGAGTGTCGCGCGTGAGTGTCAGATGATTGACGGCGAACAATTGGTTTTTGCACCGCGGTTTGTAGAAGAAGACGATGAGCCTGAAGAGGAGGTAGTTGAGCAACAGCCGCAGCAACAGGCCCATACGAATCGATCTGTCCTCACCAGCGACAGTGAGTCCGAAAACGAAAAAGAAAACGTGCGGTGGGAATGCATTGACGACCGCACACTCAACCTGAATGCTCAATTACGCCCGACAAGCCAAAACCTGGTAGGAGACAGCAGGTACGTCCTGGCTGTTACGGGTGATGTATTCAAGTATTATATCCGCCAGGGTTCTTTGGACCAAATCGAACAGATGCTTCTGTATGGCGCCGTGTATGCGAGGATGAGCCCGGAAGAAAAATTCGAGCTGGTGGAAAAATTGCAGGAGTTATTGGGTTATACGGTTGGGTTCTGCGGAGACGGAGCCAACGACTGCGCAGCTCTCAAAACGGCAGATGTTGGCATTTCATTATCGGAAGCTGAGGCCAGCGTGGCAGCGCCATTCACTAGTCGAAACTTTGACATTAGCTGTGTGCTGGACGTGATCAAGGAGGGACGTTGTGCACTTACTACATCGTTTTCGTGCTTCAAGTACATGAGCTTGTATTCCGCTATCCAGTTCGTCAGTGTCAGCGTGCTGTATGGCCAAGGATCGAATCTCGGAGATTTTCAATTTTTATGGATCGATCTCTTTTTGATCCTGCCCATTGCCGTGTTTATGGCATGGGCTGAGCCTTACGGCCAATTGAGTGCCAAACGGCCGACGGCCAATCTAGTATCCCGGAAAGTTCTTGTGGGATTGTTGGGCAAAGTGGCGCTACTTGCATTTTTCCAGATTATCGTGTGGAAGCCTGTAAGAAAGGAGCCTTGGTATATTCCTCCTTTGCGTGGCGGTGAGGATTCTGAAGTTGCATCATCGGACAATATGGTACTTTTCATCACATCTTGCTTTCAATATATATACGTGGCGCTTGTCTTATCAGTGGGGCCACCATATCGCCAGCCGATGCATAAGAATATACCATTTGTAATCACTGTGATCATCACCGTTTTATTCACGATGCTGCTGTTGGTGGTGAATCCCAGCTCGGGCTTCGGCGAGTTCATGGACTTATCGTATCTGTCTAGCAAGTTCAAGCTTATAATTATTTTCTACTCAGTCTTGGGCTTTGCATCATGTCTGCTGGCCGATCGCTACGTGTTTCCTGTGTTGGCCAAGGCGCTGCTGAAGCTGCGCCAGGCGGCGGGATATGTGAAGAAGCGAAAGCGGTACAAGGTGTTGAAAGAAAGGTTTATAGAGTAGCAGATGAGCACAAGGAAAAATAACAAGGAGGAGTACATCTATCTATATTTACAATATAATTATGTGTAATGATGAAATCGCTGATGATGATTTGCGGCCTGGATTCGCATTGCGGGTCGGCTCATCGACTATCTTCAGGATTATGCGATGAGCCGCCAGTTACATCCGATTTAGGTGTTAGCTTTCGGGTTTCCTGTCTGCTTTGTGATATTACGCAGTACTACACATGCACGTATTGTACGGTGCTTCACGAGAAACATAAAAGTCAGGTTTATTACGTAATATATCGATAAGCCTGCACTATGAAGCTCTCATACAAACATATATTATAGTTGCATGTACGGCTGACATCATCTCACACAAGGTCAACAATGTATCGTGGAATCCGTCCGGTGTTTTCGCGTTGTACTAGCAATTGGAGACCTAGAGCGATATATTTGTGCAATGCTAGAAGGTGGATAAGGCACGAGCCGGAGGTCGATCTTAATCGTCAGAGGCGATTGGCCAATCGAGGGAAGCGTAAGTAATTGCCGGGTGGCATGATTTTGCTGTACGAGTATAACATATGGCACTAGCGTCACCATACAAAGGCGCAAATCAATTCTACTGCCTACGCATTAGAAAAAAGAGGAGAACAAAAGAAGATAGAAAGGATCATATTATCATACTAACAAGTAATTGAGCAGATTACAGATAATGTGCCGGAAATGCTTTCACAAACTTTACCCAAGGAAATACTATCTGCCAATATTGTACTCAAAATATTGCCTGTATCGCACCCTCACATTCCAGTTGTGGTAGGAAGAATGCCTTATCAGACGACAATTAAGTTGATTCAATTCTTAGTCACAAGCATTTTGATTCCACCTACATCGAAACTACAGGTACTCTCGGTGCGAGTACAAGAACCGAGTGATAAGACGAATCAATATGAAACAGCAAGGTTGCTAGTGCATTGGAGGACCGTCTCACCGGAAGTAGCCGACACCCGTGAGCATGGTGGCGCTAGCAGTAAGAGCGCTTCCAAGGCTAATGATGAGAAGAGCTCGTTCCCCGCAAACTGGACATCACATTTGCAGGTACCCAGGATTGCGCGAACATTGTCGTTACTTCCGCATGAATATCCAGTGCTCGTTGGCATATTTGAATTTGATTTTGATCCGGAATATGAGACCATCGTCGTGCATACAATCACGGATCTGGAATATTTATCGAAGCCTGACGTGCCAGCAGAGCCATTGTTGGGAGCGCAGTGATTCAGAAGAGCAGCTCACAGTAGCTCTTAAGATTGTTACACTCAACGCAGGTTTCATCTGACTTGTACATAGAAATGACACGAAACTACAGTGAATTAAAGAGCCTTAGAGAAAATTATCCACAGACGTCCAGTTGTCCGCAGAAAATTTGGGTTTGCTTGCAGTGGCGCCTGAACTTTTCTTCTCAGACATGGCGGGCGTCGAATTCCCCTGTAGACCGAGTTTTGCATCTACCTCATCCAAAAATGCGTCAAAGTCATCTTCGTCATGATTGGCGCCTGTGCTAACAGTGCTGCCCATAGCATTACTGTTAAGATTCGCAAACGCGCTCACCTTCTTCCGGCCAAACCGTCGAGTAATGTCTTTTCTTAACTCGGCGCGCTCAATCTCTTTCTGAATGGCCACAAAATTTTCCCGTTCTTGGTCGTCCTCGACCAGCGTGATATGATCAGTGGCATTTAGGCTGTCGCCACCACTTTCCATATGCTGTTTCCTTGCTGCCTCTAGAACGAGGTCCCTATATTCTTCGTCATTGTCGTCATCTTGTGGAGCAGGCCAAAGGTCTACTTCTCCAAAGTGGTGAGCTTCTTCGTCTGACCCCTCTTCCTCGTCGTCGAGGCCTTCGTATTCATCAGGAGTTTCAAATCCCTTGGGCTCGGAATCTTCTTCTGGGCCTTCTTGTAGTTCTTCATTGCTATCCAATTCACTCGTGCTGTCAACTACTTCATCTTCTTCGCCAACCTCTCCTTTTGCCTTTTGAGTTTGCTTTAATTTCTTTCTTTCCTCACGCTCCTTTTGCAAATCTTGCTGCGTCAAGCCATGTTTTTTCAAATACTTTTTTGTCGCTCGTCTGTCCCATTTGGAATTGTGTAGAACCATCGTCTAACGAGGAGTAGTATATATACACGCACGGCTGCCGAAGTGCACGCGATGATGTCCGACAAAATTAAATTTCTGCTGACGAATAAATTACAAATTATCAAATGCATACGCACAGGTAACTATAACTTTATTTTTATCTTTTATGAGTTGCTGAAGTGAGGAAACTAGGTGTCACATGACATTGACATTTGGAAAAAGCCTTGACCAGTTTAAATGTGAGACCGCCACTGAGTATCAGAAAAGAGAGGTTATTGTATCTCGAGAAGAAAAGGAACTAGCGAAACAAGAGATTGAGACAGAAGAGGCAAATGAGACGAACGAGCTCGCTGAGTCTCGAGCGGAGAAGGTGATGGAGACGGTCACCGCGCGCACTGAGACCACCACTGCAACCATGGTATCTGGTCCATTTAAACGTGGGAGACAAATTACCAGAGCAGTAAAGCAAACTGTGCAGACGGTACAGACCAAGAAAAGGAAGCTGGTATATACGGGCGGCAGCGATCAACCGCTCAAGCCCCTGTTACGTCCGGGGCTTCGATGTGTATTTATAGGATTCAATCCGGGGACCATGTCAGCTATTCGAGGACATTATTATGCACATCCGACTAACCTCTTTTGGAGACTGATATATGAGTCAGGATGTGTAGACGAGCCTGTCACCTGTGATGACGATCAGAGCTGTGTTGAGAGGTTTAACATTGGCTTTACAGATCTGATCAAGCGGACTACGCCAGGAATAGGTGACTTATCTAGCAAGGAAATGAATAACAGTGTGCCTGACTTAGAGGAACGTATAGCCTCAGTGTCGCCGCGATATATATGTCTCGTGGGCAAAGGCATCTGGGATGCTATAGCCAGGGTGAAGAAATTCGAGTCGGTTAAGCAGAAGAACGGTGCATTTCAGTATGGACTTCAGAATCAAATTTTTGGAAATGCCGAGGTATTTGTAGTGCCTTCAACATCAGGGTTAGCGGCCGGGATCTCCAGACAGGAAAAATTGCGGATGTGGAAAGAGCTGTCGGCGTTGATCGTGCGGCCAAAGAAAGAGGACAGCTTATAGGCCGAGGTTGGCGTAAGATTGTTTAAGAGAAGTAGTCTATATATAGATAATAAAATGCGTGGTTCGCTGGCTATTCCTGTAAACTTGGCTGGATACGGGTACATTAGTTAACTATCAATGTTACCGCTTTTCCTCTTCTTGCCTTATAGCTAAGCATATCTAGAAATAAATATGAAACTTCATCTACTTATATATTTATTTAAATACGAATCTCAAAGGCTCGTCTAATAACTCTTGATAATTGATCGAATTTCACTGTCTCACTAGTAACCACAATCTTAGCCTCGTTGTCTTTATTAGGCGGGATGACGACCATGCCATCTTTGATTTCCCATTTAAGCGCATCTGATACCCACTCTGAGAATTTTCTTTGGGATAAGTTAGACCACTCCTGGAACACCTCTACGGCGATTTGCTTGCACGAGATTGAAACAGTCAGGGCAATCGAAAGACGAATATCGTCCTCAAAGCTGCCAACATCTGCGACAATATCTGCGTACGAGTCATGGCTCTCATATGTTTGCCAGAACTCTGTGTATTTGAAAGAGTCCAGTAAGTCGTACAGCTGGACCAATTTTTGAGTTTGCGATTGGAGCGAGTCTGGACCAGCACGGGCAGACTTGTCCAATAAAACATAAGGAGGTAAAAGATGTAATAAAGTGGTGAAGTCGCCAGTGTAGAAGTTTAGTAATGCCTTGGAAAGCACAGTAATGATAATGTCATCCTTGATAAATCGGGGGTTCATCTGATATTGTTTAAGCAATGCGGCAGATGCGAGCGTGTCGTTAACACCCTGTTTAATGGCGTATGATTCTAACACAGGACATGTCTTTTCAATGTCGTATACCTCAAGACTGTTGATGATTCTGTGCACATCATCCGGCCTGTTGGCTGGTGGTTTTGCGAACGAGTTTTCCATTGTGCGGCGGTGAATCTTCGGAGGGGCCCTTTTTATTTAAGGTGTGAACTTCTTAGAGAGGCTGTAAGATATGAGCGCAAAAACACAACACAAAACAAAACAAAAAGAAAAACGACAAACAAACAAAAAATCAATCCAAATACTAGGCTTTTTACAAATATTGATTTATTAATATAGTCAATTATTTTCATTCATTTCAATATTTTTTCTTCATCTTCTTCTCGCAGCCCTTTCAGATCTAGCGGTAGGCGCTACTATAGATGTTTTCTTCTTTTTAGGTTTCTTAACTACCTCGACTTCTGACTCGTCAGATACCAGAGGCGTATTCTTCCTCTTTGATCCTCCCTTGGCTCCTTCGAGCTCTTTCACGATGGCAGCAATAATAGTTGCGCATCGCCTGCTTAACTCTATTGGGGTCCTGGACAGGAAAAACCAGTCGAATCTAAACATTGGCGAGTCCCTAATGGCATCTCGAATTTGCTCATACAACGTGGGAGAGTCCAGGCCAAATCGATACATTTGCACTGTAAGAAATCTGTCCTCCTCCTCAGTGTACATTCGCTTGCCGGTACCGACAACGCCAGAAAATTCCAAGTTCACAAGGGGAGTAGTGTACATTTCCACCTTCTTCTTCAATAGCGCCATTTGATGCGCGGTTTTACGAATCTTTTCTTCACCTGCATCAATCTGTGACAAGTATCGATCGTAACCATCGATCTCCGTATATCTCTTCCAGAATACAGAGGCATATCTCTGAACGTCATCATAATCCTTGTATCCTTCAAACTCGGCGGCAATCGATTCGATATCGTGACGGCCATATTTCGCACATGCCTGAACAAAATGATGGAAGTCCCGTCGAGTCCACGACCCAAATCCTTCTGACGCTAGCTCTTGCTTTTCCTGTTCTTCTTGCTCAGTCAATGGCTCAGCCTCGTCAATCTCAGCCTGTTCAAGTTGTCGTTCAGATTCCCTCTCTTCTAAATCAGATTCCGATCCTTCAGTCAATGGAACCTTGTATCCTTGCTGCTTACGGAAATATGCAGTTTCCTTTTCCTGTAAGTCCATCAATCGCTGCGGGTAAAACTGATGGTCCTGAATGTTAATTTGCTTTGGAGGTTTAGGTGCTGCGGCCTGCTTCTCTTTCGCCTTGCCTGCCTTGCTGCTCATGACATCCTTATAATATCCGTTAATTGAATAGTTTTCTTTTCGTTCTCGCTTAGAGGGATTAATCCAAAATTTAGGCAAAACACCGGCCTTCTTACCTTTTTTATCACCTGCGGCACCTGCGCCTTTGAAATTCTGGCCCTGCCATTCATAGGCAGACTCTCCTGATGTAAATCTCTGCAGATCGTCTATTCCTAAGTCTGAAAATTTGGCATTTAATTCTTGCGTTCGTTCTTTTCCTCGACTAAGAATAGCATCCAAATCGAATTCATCAGTTTCAGCGGCTGGCGTCCCCTCTTCGCCTTCCTCCGTCTCCTTCTTAGCACGCCTAGCACTGGTTCTATTCATGACATGTTCCGCACCATGCTGAATCATACCGATCAAATCACCTTGGCTGGTTGCCGCATTAATCTGCTGTCTGCCTTGCTGGATTACCAACTGATCTAATCGAAGCTTCTGAGCAGCTCGTTCTAAAACTTTTTCTTCCACGGCCTTCTCCGTAACCAGTCGATACACATAGACTTGTTTCTTTTGTCCAATTCTATGTGCTCGGTCCATAGCCTGCAAATCTGCTTGAGGGTTCCAGTCGGAGTCATAAAGAACGACAATATCTGCTGTAGTCAAATTGATACCGAGACCTCCTGCTCTAGTCGTTAAAAGGAAAATAAACTTGTCCGAGCCTTCCTTGTTATATTCATCAATTGCCGCCACACGGTCCTCATGGGCTGTCTGACCATCGATTCTGCAGTACTTATATCCTCGAAACATACAATAATCTTCCAATATGTCCAATACTCGGCTCATCTGCGAGAAAATTAAGACTCTAGAACCTTGCTCCCTCATCCGTTTGAGTAATTTATCAAGAACAATCATTTTACCACAGTTATTGATTAAGTGCATATCAGTAGTGTATGGCGGACCCGGTTCCGCACCTTCAAATAGATATGGATGGTTGCAACATTTACGCAATTGCATGACAATGTTCAACAACCTTGTCTTTTCACGTTTGCCAACCGCTCCGTTGACAGCATCAATGTCTTTTTCTAGGATCTTTTGATACCACCTGTACTGCATATCAGACATGCCTACGTACAAGTTGACTTCCTTCTTAGGCAAGAGCGAAGTCTCCACATCAGCCTTTACTCGACGCAGAAGGAATGGCTGGAGAACTTTGTGCAGTTGCTGGACAATGGCGTCCTGATTTTTCTCGTCATTAGCAGAATCAGAAGAGGCTTGGATTCCTCCTGTGGTTCCTCCACTAAACCACTCATCGAACACCTGGGAATCTGAGAACACGTCAGGAAGCAGGAAGTTCAGTAACGCCCACAGTTCATGAAGATTATTTTGCAATGGAGTGCCAGTTAATAGAAGTCTGTTACGGGAATTAAATAATCGGATAATTTGAGACAACATGCTTTCTTCGTTTTTGATTCGATGAGCCTCATCAATGACAATGTACTCCCAAGCAAATTTTTTAAACTGACCTTTTTCTCGCAGAACCATTTCGTAAGATGTGATACACACGTCGAAATCGCAGTTGAGCAACCGGCCATTGATGAGCTCTCCTCTGGTTTCTTTGTCTCCTTGGATAACCAAAGTCGAAACTTCAGGAGTCCATTTCGCAAATTCTCGCCGCCAATTGTCCAGGGTAGACTTAGGCACGACCACGATATGTGGGCCGGCAATACCGCAGAAGTAGCGCAAATAACCTAAAAATGAAATCGTTTGCAAAGTTTTACCCAGACCCATTTCGTCGGCTAGAATGCCCGAGATATTGTTTTCATATAAAGAAATCATCCAATTAAGACCCTGTATCTGGTAGTCTCTCATAGTTCCGTTAATGTATCCAGGGCTCTCCGTGAACACTGTCGGCGGCTGATCGGACACGCCTTCGAAGTTCTCTTCTAACAGCTCAGCATCTTCTTCTTTTTCAGTTTTGCGGTGTCGATGATCAGTCGACGACTGCTTTTGTTTTTTGTGTTCCTCCTCATTTTTCTTTTGAAGTTCCTCCACATCCATTTCAGACAACATGGCTTTGAAGGCTGGGTCCTTTTCCGCACGTGCATTAATAAAATGTCGAAATAGATCAGTCAGCCCGATTAAATATTTGAATCGCTTGATAGAGTCCGCAACCTTGCGCTTATTTAACACGGACTGTGCCTCCAAGAAATAGCTCTTACGTTGTTTATTTATCTGGGCCTTGGTCAACGTAACAGGAACTGGCGTGGCACTTCCAGATGCCGGCATGGAAGACACGGCCGATGTCGCGTTCGTGCCAGTAGCTTCCTCATTATTTGCCGAAGAATCGACGGAATCTAACGCATCTACAGAATTTCCGTTACTTACGGTATCGATCGCTTCCACATCCTTGCCTGTGTCGACCTCCATGGGGTCAATTTTCATTTTCTCCTCCTCAGCCATATTTGGCAGTAAAGTTGCTGTGTAGATGCAATAATAATGTTAGTAGCACCGACTCGCGTCTTGACTTTTTTTAAGGTTATGTGCACTATAACTATGATGGAAAAAAAGCCAATTCGGGCACCACAAACTTTATCTCTTTTTGAAAACATCAAAGAGGATACCCTAGCCCGGGTCTAACACAATCACGGTCAATTTTAGTTACACCCAAATAGTTCGCAGGTGGTCCTAGTTAGGTTTGGTTGCGTGGTGATGGTGATGCGCGTCCACACTCGTCAGGTCGTGAAGTATGTGTACGAGAAACAAGAGCCAACAAACGAGGAGCTTTTGCGAGACTTGACCTATGCGTGGCAAGGACTGGATAATACGATTTTTAAATGGGACAGTGCAAATAACGTGACGATCCCAAATACCGTGCCATTTCCATTGGTGAGTCTGTTAAGGGAATTGCTAGAGCCCGCAGTGTTGTATCGGTATCTAAAGCAGGCTACCGAACGCGTCACGGAGTATTCTAATGGGTTTGCAGAGCAGAATGGCGTCGGCCAGGAGAAAAAGAATATTAATAGCATTGTGCAGCGCGCACTGTTGAGTGCGGTGAGTGAGGAGCTGCAGAACTATTTAAAGGTGATAGGGTATATTGAGAATGAGATCCGACGGAGTACGGAGATAGAGGACCAAGACGCGACGGACCAAGCAAGCGATGTGGAAGTAGAGGATGAACAGAATGAGGCAGCGGCTCCTGCTGCTGATGCTGCTGCATATAACGACGCAAATGATATAGACAAGGAAAACGACCGACCGCATGGGAATGAGGGCCAGTACAAGATTAATGGAAATGTGAACAATTCAAATAATCCCACGACCCCTCAAGGCGAATTCTCCCGGAAGCGACAACGAAAACGTCGACGACACCATGCAATCACTTTGCGCACGTGTCTGTATCTTTTGCAGGATACTATAGGTGGTCTGCGCTTTCTTTACGATGTCGTGCTTCGCTGCGCAGAACTCAGTAATGGCAGCCAAATTCTCTCTTTGCTCTATCAATACACAAAGACAGGCGATCATTTCGTCAGCGCATTCGCCGAGAAACTGCTGCGCAAAGTCTCACAGCCCTTTTATGTTATATTAAACGAGTGGGTTGGTAACGGGCGGCTGGATGACCCATATGATGACTTCTTTGTAACAATAGAAAACGCTGCGTCTAGAAAAACGGCGACCACCCCACTAACGAATATGTCCAACAAGACATCAGCAGCTGCGACTACCGGTGTTAACTCGTCATCGGTCTCATCCACTATGTCATTCGTCTTAGATCAAGATAAGATTCCCTCATACATGTCTCGACACGTAGCTCGACAGGTGTTTGAGACCGGCAGGACTCTGTACTTCATCCGAGTAGCGTGTGAAGATATGGACTGGGTAGACCAACGGCGGGCTAACTATACTGATGTGCAAAGCTACCACAACATGGAACAAGTAGTAAACGCTAATTACAAGGAAGTGGTTGCCAGACTGAACTGGATTATGCAAAACAAACTACATTTGAATATACATCTCAAAGGACTTAAAGATTACATGCTATTAGGCCGAGGGGAGTTCGTTCAATTGCTCGTGGAAGAGGCGTTTCAAGTGCTTGACAGGCCAGCTTCACAGTTATATAGACATAACCTGACAGCAATGCTAGAGACTGCGTTACGGGGATGTTCGAGCGCGACGACAGCACTGCACAGGAAGAGCAGCGGCCTCAAGAGTGATCAAGATCCTGATCAAGAAGTGGAGCAAAATGTCGACGCGCGAATGCTGGTGGCCGGACACAGGGAAATGGGATGGCAGGTGTTTACGTTGGAATACCGAGTAGCGCCCCCTCTCGACCAAATATTATTAGACAAAGCTGCAGAACGAGCGTACTTGCAAATATTTAATTTTCTTTGGCGGATCAAGTGGGTGGGTGCCAGCTTGCAGGCCACATGGTCTCAGCTGGCCCTAGATGCCCGCGCACACGTTGTAACCGGAGACATATGGATTTATGTCCGAAGAACATGTCAAGAGATGATGCATTTTGCGCACGAATTGCAGTACTATATGAGCTATGAAGTGATTGAGACTGCGTGGAGTCAGCTGCAGACTCAACTGAACAGACAAGATTTGACAGTCGAGGAGACAATTCAAGCTCATCATGAGTACTTGACACAAATTGTGCGGAAGGGGTTATTTACGAGTAGCAGCAATGCGAATAGTAGTGTTGCCAACAACCCTCTAAAAGGTGACCTGCACACGTTACTGAAATGCATTCTATCATTTAGTAAAAAAGTACATACGATGCGGCAGCTGGCCAGAATTAAGAGACCCGATGAGCAAGCCAGATTAGAGGAACTGTTCCAAGGAGTCGTGGACCTTGAAGCAACGTTCCATGAGATTATTCAACGACTGGTAGTAGCCTTGGAGTCGGTGGAAGATTATGAGATGAGATTTTTGGCCGTGCGTCTAGATTTCAACGACTTTTATAAGTCTCTGAAAGGACGCAAAGTGAACTAACGGATTCCTGGATACGGAACAAAACGAGGAAAAAGAACAAAAAAAGCAAAAAAAAAAAAAAAAAAGTAGAGAACGAAATATTTATTGCATTGGATCTATATTGAAAACCCATATTTATTGCATTGAATGTATATTGAAAACCCAAAATTATTCCACAATTACAGCATTAACGCGCCTCTTTTGGGTGTGAAATTTCCCGCCACTAAAATTTTGAATCTTACATATCTCTTTAGAATCTCATAGAATTATCTTCCACGTAATCTATCTCCACTATGCACCCTAATGCAAGCGAGTTAAACCCCAAGATGGGTCAAGTCAGCCGTTCCGACACCTTCCTAATAAAGTAATAGTGGCTAGTATTTGGATGTGCCACCCTGGCAGAATTTCATAGAATTGACCACATTACCGATTTTAGTTAACAGGGTGGCAAGGGTTAGGGCCGTGGCAGTAAACCTTTCTAACAGAGATGAGATGTATAAACGTGTTTATTATATAAACTTGAACAACACCACGACACCACGTATATATATATATATATCACCCAGAAGTGCAATAGTCGTTTGGTGGAGAGTTACAAGTGTAGATTTTTAAATCATTCGAAAGAAAATACACCAAGGACAGCAGAAACAAAAAAAAAGTCAAATCAACCAACTATTTATTAGAAGATGGCTAGATTAAGATCACCATTTCATAACTGCAATTGGGCAGGTATGGGACTTGTGTTGTATGCACTAATTGTACTGGTATTACCGTTTATGAACGGCACCGGTGCTGGTGTATTGGCAGCTTCGTCTTCTGGCGAAGAAGAAAACTACGGAACGGTTATTGGTATTGATCTTGGAACTACTTACTCATGTGTTGGAGTGTTAAGAAACGGACGGGTGGAAGTTGTGCCTAATGATCAAGGTAACCGAATCACCCCATCATTTGTCGCGTTTACTGAGGAGGAAAGATTAGTGGGAGATGCAGCTAAGAACCAAGCCGCTGCCAATCCTGCCAACACTGTTTTCGACATTAAGCGTCTAATCGGTTTGAAGTATAAAGATCAGTCTGTCCAACGCGATATGAAGCACTTTCCTTATAAGGTTGTCAACAAGGAAGGCAAGCCTGTAGTCAAGGTTGAGTTTATGGGCGAGAACAAGACATTCACGCCCGAGGAAATCTCAAGTATGATTTTGGCCAAGATGAAGGAAATTGCAGAGGACTATTTGGGCCATAAGGTCACTCATGCAGTGGTTACCGTACCTGCATATTTCAACGATGCCCAAAGACAGGCCACTAAAGATGCAGGAACGATTGCGGGACTTACTGTTCTTCGAATTGTTAACGAGCCCACTGCCGCCGCTATCGCCTACGGATTGGACCAAGGTAAGGAGGAGAAACAGATCATTGTATATGATCTTGGTGGAGGAACCTTTGATGTTTCCTTATTGTCTATTGAGGGAGGAGTCTTTGAAGTTTTGGCAACTGCTGGTGACACCCACTTGGGAGGTGAAGACTTTGATTACAAGGTTGTTCAATATTTCACCAAGATGTTCAACAAGAAGCACGACACTGATATCAGCAAGAACCCCCGGGCTATTGGAAAGCTTAAGAGAGAAGTTGAAAAGGCCAAGAGAACATTGTCTTCGCAAATGTCTACTCGTATTGAGATTGAGTCTCTGCACGATGGCATTGACTTCAGCGAAACTTTGACCCGTGCTAAGTTTGAGGAGCTCAATATGGAGCTTTTCAAGCGCACTCTCAAGCCTGTTGAACAAGTGTTGAAGGATGCTGGAATCAGCAAATCTGAAATTGACGATATTGTACTTGTCGGTGGATCCACTCGTATTCCCAAGGTCCAATCATTGTTGGAGAACTACTTTAATGGCAAGAAGGCTTCTAAGAAGGTTCACCCTGATGAAGCTGTAGCTATTGGAGCCGCCCTTCAAGCCGGTGTATTGTCTGGAGAGAGTGGAGTCGACGACATTGTCTTGTTGGATGTCAATCCTCTTACCCTTGGAATTGAGACATCCGGTGGAGTCATGACTAAGTTGATTAACCGCAACACTCCTATTCCTACCAGAAAGAGTCAGATCTTTTCTACTGCTGTTGATAATCAACCTACTGTACTCATTCAAGTTTACGAAGGAGAGCGTACATTGTCTAAGGATAACAACTTGTTGGGCAAGTTCGAACTTAGCGGTATCCCTCCGGCTCCTCGTGGTGTTCCTCAGATCGAAGTCACTTTTGAATTGGATGCGAATGGAATCCTTAAGGTCGGGGCTACTGACAAGGGTACCGGTAAGAGTGAGTCAATTGTTATTACCAATGATAAGGGACGATTGTCGAAGGAAGAAATTGACCGCATGGTTGAGGAAGCTGAGAAATATGCTGAACAAGACCAAGTCTTGAGAGAAAAGATAGAAGCAAGAAACTCCTTAGAAAACTACACTCACTCACTCAAGAACCAAGTTAATGACAACAGTGACAACGGACTTGGATCCAAGATTGATGAGGATGACAAGGAGGCTTTACTTGAAGCGATTAAGGATACTTTAGACTGGCTTGAAGAGAATGCTGGTACTGCTACCAAGGACGAGATTGAAGAACAAAAGGAGAGATTGAGTGCTGTTGCTTATCCTATTACTAGTAAGCTTTACGGTGGAGCAGGTGGAGCAGGAGGAGAAGAGGAGGACGAGGATGATTACTACCACCATGAAGACTTGTAAAGAACGAAAAATGAGAGCGTAGTATGAAGGAAAAAGAAAAGAGCGGGCACAGAGACAGGAAAAAGCAAGCAGGACGTAGGGAGAATGAAAGGAGACGGAAAGAGCTGCTTGACGATGACCACGATGATGATGTACTGTAGGATAGCATGAAATCATTTGTTTTCTATATTAATTGGTAGTTTCAATAGATTAATAATTATGTATGTACTGCTTTTCTTGTCATTCTCCTAACTGATATGCTACAGATGTATCTACTTTGTGTTTGTCGGTGGAAAAGCTCCGTAATGTGACTAGTTCAGCGTTATGAATTAGTTTAGGATCACTATCTGCCCATTCACCAGGAACGTTCACATCGCTGTCGGCGTACACTAGAACGTTGAAGGTACATGGATCACTAAGGACGGGTAGGAAAGTTACAGACACAGTAATCTGACGAATGATTGCCTGGATTTCTTTTTGTATCTCTTCAAGTGGCTTCTCTGGAGAGCCATTAGCTTGAGCTGCCGACGAGTCTGATGGTGACGCCGACGTCGGTTCGGATGGAGAGTCTAATAAATGAACGTCAAACTGCCAGCGTTCCACAACTTTGCCTGAATCTTTTGATGTAATTACTACGACCAGTTTCGATATTTTGCCCACTAGTAGCCATTTGTGCAATTGACTCATGATCTTTTTTATATAGGCTTTGACCTGTGGGTCGCTGGTTACTAGCATATTCAGATCATATTTCCGAACCTGTTGAAAATCGTCACTGGGATATATTCCACGCTGATATAAGATGCTATTTATGCTGTACTCAAAAAATTCCGCGACTAATTTGGCGCTTCCACGAAGGGGCAGATGTGACCTTGTTGGCGCGGATGTAGTGGCGGACATGAAGATGTGTAGTAATGATGATATAATGCAGTAGCTGTTGGTACGAGGCCAGAAGGTGACGGTGTCCGAATAATAAATATAGAATGCGAGGTAAACCAAAGAGCGTAGAAACGGCGATTATTATGGAAAATAGGACCAGGGGAGAAATCACAACAGAAGGGATTAAATGCACCGGTCAAATGCGACGTCGAGTGCGGGCAACTTTATTTCGTTTTCTTAAGCCGGCGACGAGGCTTGCCCAAAAAAGCACTAGGAAAACAAAGGCACAGGAGTGCCAGTAAATACTACAGAAAACTCTAAACTCAATACATCTTACATCAACGAACATCCAATTGTTATTTTGATCCTACAAATGGCTCAATACTGCGTCCACTCCGGACACGCTAACGTCGGCTCCCGGCTCCTTCTCAGAGTAGACAATCTTACCATTGTCTACGATCAAGGCATATCTGGCGGTACGCACACCCATGCCCTTTGACGACAGGTCCAGAGAATAGCCCAGCTTTTTCGAGAAGCTGGCATCAGGATCGCTGGCGAAGATGATCTCGTTGTTTTCAACTCCCAATGCCTTACCCCAGGCTGACATTACAAATGGGTCGTTGGCTGCCAGAACGACGACCTCGTCAACACCTTTGGCCTTTAATTGACTGATTTTTTGGACAAAAGGCGGGATGTGGTTAGCGGTGCAAGTTGGAGTGAAAGCGCCAGGTACTGCTACAATCACCACTTTTTTGCCGGCGAACTCCTTATCACAATCCAAGGGGCCAGGAATTCCACAAGCCAGCACTTGTTGAGAGGCTGGGGTGGTCTTAATGTATGTGAATTTGGTTCCTGCGGGGAATTGAGTCATAGTGCTATAGTATCGTAGGATAGAAGAATAACCTGAAGTCTGCTTCGGTGGCTATTTCGGCTATTTATACTTTTCAGAACAATGGCCCATCTTATTATATAATCTAGATGATTACAATTGCATGCAAGGCTAGGGCATTCCTAGTCTTACGAATAGGGACAAAGACCTACAGCAAGCTAAAAAGGGACCCTTAATCAGCAATGACGTAAACAGAGTTGGACATTGCCTAAGGCCTAGAATATCCCCTGAAACGGGGTCATTTTCTATTTTGGGGCAATTAACAACAAGATATGGTCTGGACTTGAATTTGAAGAAAAAAAAAAAAAAAAAAAAAAGGGAAAAAAACGAAAAGAAACAAGTGCGAGTGTTTTATTTTTTTTTAGGCTGATAAAATGCTATTTCGCGTTTCTCTTCTCTGCTGGGTGTCTTAGTGTAGTGAACCGACAAGTTGCTTGTTTCATCAACATCTATAACTCATGCGGACAATTAACAGGCCGTAAACTCTGCACATAGCTATATTTGTGGCATACATATAGTAAGAATTATTATAATACATTACATCTGCGTATAATTTCTATTATCTTCTTTTTTCTGCAATAACCATTGACAGTGAACGGTGCGATTTTCAAACGAGTCGACTATTGTGACACAACCGATAAGACAGCAAAACGGCATCTATTTCCTGCTAAATTGTTTGTACAATTGCGCCAGTGAAGTGCACTGCAGTCTTGTCCGACTCACAAGAAGATCCTTGGTCATCAATTTGATTATCGACAAAGAAATAGAGATAAAGCGTCCAATAAATTTCGGCTATCGGCGGATACAAGCCAAGTAACCTGAGCTGCTCCACAAAGCACATTTCCGCCATTGCGAACTATTCAATTGCGGAGAACGGTGTAATTGTCGAAACAGCAATTACGTAATAAACATGCTCTTCGAGTGGCTGCCATCTAATTGGCACACACGACGTTCCTCGTATAGGCTTGTCATTGCGTTTATAATAATCAGAAGATGCGAGTACCATTTTACTGTTCAGCATGGGACTAGACGGTAGGCACATGGAGAGCAATGAAAACAAATTCAAAGACAAATTAATTAGGCATATATCATAAGATTTGAGGCATAAATTGGAGCTGTCGAAGGAAGAGATAAATTATATGGTTTTTTACGGAACATGGTCAGGTTTGATTCCGCTACAGCCATTATTCAGCATGCATCCTTGAAGTACCTGCAGATGAGCTTAAGCTAGATTGGCTGCGGCCCCGGAGGCGGAATTGCGAGGAATAGAAAAAGAAAAAAAAAAAAAAAAAAAAAAGCTAACTGTAACCTTATACAAAATTAAAGTACGAACCGAGTTTTGCTTTGAAATCAAAATTGCCTAAGTTGTCGCACTCCGTCAATAAGCTGCCCAATTTCTGAGTAAGCGAAAAAGGAGAACGGACATGGTATTTTCTCATGGAATGATGGAATTGGAAGAATTTCATTCTGTGAATTTACAAAACGTGTTTGATCCGTCAGAGTTGGCGTCGATGGCGACATCAAACTCAGGGACACTAGTGTTCAATCACGGAAAAAATTCAGCATGTAAAATTTGTCCAGATCCAAGGGGCTGGACTCCGGTGGCGGAGGATGGATTCACGTTGAATCCGTGTTTTATAGAAGCTACTATACTCAACGTGCCTAATTTACTATTGATCATTTTAGGTACCTACCAAGTAGTCCAGCTGATGAAGCGAAATGTAGTTACCGGACATATTGTAGACTGGCGGATGTTTTCTAAACTTGTAAGTAGACTCCTTTATTTTTCTCTTTATTTGTTTGTTTACTAACTAGGCATTAATTATTGTGCAAATGGTATTCTTCCTTATTGCTGCCTTTACTCAGGCTAAGGAGAATGGATTCCAAAACATATTTGTGTGGACTCCACTTATTTCTGTCGTATCTTTGGGCATTGCGTTTGTATTGCATTATGTGGAGACGTTTCGATCCAGTATCCCCAATGGCGTCTTGCTTTTTTACTGGCTTCTTTCGGCTGTTGCCTTGGTCTGTTTTAAATTGGTTTCACTCAAAATGGACGGTTACTATACTACCTGGAAACTTTACAGCATACCGTTTGTCCTGGCCGCTGTCAACGCGGCTGTTGTTCTGGGCATTGAATGGTTAGTCCCTTGGAGGCGACGGATCATGTTGCCGGAAGGAGACGGTGCGCTGGATGAGGAGGCCGCAGCATCAGCAGGTTTCGAGGGAGCAAGCCCGGAAGAAAAGGCAGATATATTCTCTTGCCTGACATTCAGTTGGATGACTCCTCTTATGAAACTGGGATATAAGACGTATCTCACTGACAAGGATCTGCCACCGTTACCCAAGATTGAAGAGGCTGGGGATACCACTAGTAGGTTTGAGGAGGAATGGATGAAGGAAGTGGATACTGCGAAATATCCGTCGTTACTGCGGGCTTTGTTTAAATCATTTGGTGGCCCATTTGTGGTGGGTGCCCTTTTTAAAATGGTGCAGGATGTACTGTCATTCACCCAGCCGCAAGTTTTGCGGATTCTCATTAAATTTGTCAATGATTACACTGAGGGAGAAAAGGACGTGTCACTTAGGAAAGGGTTCCTAATTGCTGGCATGATGTTTGGTATTTCG
Organism: Crinitomyces ghanaensis; assembly: GCA_030581755.1. Taxonomy (NCBI): domain Eukaryota; kingdom Fungi; phylum Ascomycota; class Dipodascomycetes; order Dipodascales; family Trichomonascaceae; genus Crinitomyces; species Crinitomyces ghanaensis. Next base: position 84,761 of record JAKTVX010000048.1, read on the forward strand.
GTGGTTCAGACGATTGCTCTCCACCAATACTTCCAACGGGCGTTTGGCACGGGTATGCGAATCAAGTCTAGTCTGACCGCAGCCGTGTTTAAGAAATCTCTTGTGCTCTCTAATGAAGACCGGTCTCAACGTTCAACAGGTGATATTGTCAATCTCATGTCCATCGATACACAGCGGCTGCAAGACTTGTGCCAATATGGACAGACCATTTGGTCTGGCCCATTTCAGATCATCTTGTGCTTGGCCAGTTTATACAACTTGTTAGGTAACTCCATGTGGGCTGGTGTAGTGATTATGGTCGTCTTGATTCCCGCCAACTCCCACATTACCAACAAGCAGAAGGAGTTTCAGAAAGCCCAAATGAAGAACAAAGACCAGCGTACGCGATTAACGACGGAGCTGTTGACCAACATCAAGTCCCTTAAGCTCTATGGCTGGGAGAATGCATTCTTGTCTAAACTGACTCATGTGCGAAACAAGCTCGAGCTAGTGACCCTGAAAAGCATCGGTGTCTACTCTGCTGTGTCGGTATTCCTGTGGCAGACTGCCCCTTTCTTCGTGTCTTGCTCTACATTTGCGGTGTTTGTATTGACGCAGGATAAACCTCTGACAAGCGATATTGTGTTCCCTGCATTGACTCTGTTTAACTTGCTCAGTTTCCCATTAGGTGTGATTCCAATGGTCATTAGCGCTTCAGTGGAGGCTAGCGTTGCTCTACAACGTCTCACAAGATTTTTCACATCAGCGGAGTTGCAGCCCGATGCAGTGGAGCGATTGCCACGCGCTGAGAAGATGGGTGAGGAGGCTGTGACTATACAAGACGGTACGTTCCTTTGGACCCGAAAGCCGGAGTACAAAGTTGCATTGGCTGATATCAATTTTACTGCTCATAAGGGTGAACTTGCCTGCCTTGTTGGCCGTGTCGGATGCGGCAAGTCGTCTGTATTGCAGGCCATATTGGGAGATCTTTACAAAGCTGAGGGACAGGTTACTGTTAGAGGCAGCGTGGCATATGTCGCGCAGGTGCCGTGGATTATGAATGCTACTGTTAAGGAGAACATTTTATTTGGATGCAGATATGATCCAGAGTTTTACAAGAAGACTATCTATGCGTGTGCGCTCGAAGATGACTTTGCCATTTTGCCAGATGGAGACAGTACTCAAGTAGGCGAGAAGGGAATTGCATTATCCGGAGGACAAAAAGCAAGACTAAGTTTGGCCAGAGCTGTATATGCTCGGGCAGATGTCTACTTGTTGGATGATCCGCTCTCCGCCGTTGACGAGCATGTGGGACGCCATATCATTGATAATGTTCTCGGTCCTGACGGTCTGTTGTCTAGTAAAGCTATTGTTTTGGCCACAAACTCTATCCCTGTATTGTCGAGTGCGGGCTCTATTACAATGCTTGCCAGTGGACGTATTGTAGAATCGGGAGTGGTGCCTGATGTTCTGGAATCTGGAGGCATGATTTCTCAATTAGTTGTTGACTTCGGCAAACGGAAAGTGGCTGCCGCGTCTTCCAGCGCTGCAAGCACTATTGGACCCAACGATCAGCACCAGTCAGAGCAGTCCCAAAAAGATCAAAACGGACAATCTCCTCTGCCTGGCGAATCTAACGATGTGTCTAGCGAGTCCAACGAATCTAGCGGCACAGCGGATGATGAAGAGGAGCCAGCTATCCTTGTGAGTGACAAGCAGTTCCACAAGCAGCAGCGACAGCGACAGCGACGACGAAGTTCCATGCAAATGCATCGCAAGGCCAGTGCGGCTAGTCTTCGTCAGCCAGGTTTGGACGACGACGAGCGGCCCAATAAGGAGCATATGGAACAAGGCAAAGTCAAGTGGTCCGTGTATACTTCATATGCCAAAGCATCTAATATCTATGCTGTTTGTGTGTTTGTATTATTGCTTTTGCTATCTTCAGGGCTCTCTGTGTTGGCAAACGTCTGGCTTAAACACTGGTCTGAAATCAACAGTCGGTTCGGCAACAACCCTCATATTGTACGATATTTGGGAATCTACATCTTATTTGGTGTTGGAGGTGCTCTTGTTACAGTGACCCAAAGTCTTGTTTTGTATACGTATTGTGCAATTCATAGCGCCAAGATCCTGCACGATGGAATGCTGCGGTCCGTTGTTCGGGCGCCCATGTCGTTCTTTGAAACTACTCCGTTGGGACGTATTTTGAACAGGTTCTCCAATGACGTGTACCGAGTGGATCAAGTGTTGGCCCGGACATTCTCTCAATTTTTCATTAATACTGCCAAAGTATTTTACACTTTGGTGGTCATCTCTTTTGCGACGCCCCAGTTCCTAGTGTTGATCCTTCCATTAGCCGGCCTCTATCTCTGGTACCAGCGCTATTATCTGCGAACATCACGTGAGCTCAAGCGTCTTGATAGTGTGTCCAAGAGTCCTATTTATGCGCATTTCCAGGAAACTTTGGGCGGAATCAGCACTGTGCGTGCATATGGTCAGCAGCACAGATTCGAATACATCAACGAGGGCCGCATTGATCTGAACATGAAGGCATACTATCCGACTATCTGCGCCAATAGATGGCTCGCCGTGCGACTGGAGTTCATTGGGTCCGTCATTATATTGTCAGCGGCTTCGATGGCTGTAGCCACTTTGCCCTATGGACGAATCACTGCAGGAATGATCGGATTGGCAATGTCGTATGCCCTTCAAATTACTCAGTCGCTTAACTGGATTGTTCGTATGACGGTGGAAGTAGAAACCAACATTGTCTCTGTGGAGCGCATTCTAGAGTATGCAGCTATCCCTAGTGAAGCGCCTACTATTATTACTGATAGCAGGCCTCCAGAGAACTGGCCAGAAGAAGGTGCAGTTCATTTCAAGGACTACTCTACTAGATACAGGCCTGAGCTCCCACTCGTTTTGAGGAATGTCGACTTAGATATCAAACCCCAGGAAAAAATTGGTATTGTGGGAAGAACGGGTGCAGGTAAATCCTCACTGACCTTGGCTTTGTTCCGGATTATTGAACCTACATCTGGTTACATCTCTATCGATGACCTTAACACTTCTACTATTGGATTGTATGACTTGCGACATAACCTGTCAATTATTCCGCAAGACTCTCAAGCTTTTGAAGGCACGATTCGTGAGAATCTCGACCCTGAAGGTCTATACACTGACCAACAAATGTGGAGAGCTCTTGAGCTGTCGCATCTAAAAGATCATGTCCAATCCATGGGAGTAGAGGGAGAGGGAGCAGGATTGGATGCCAAAGTACAGGAAGGAGGATCTAATTTGTCTGTTGGGCAGCGACAACTGTTGTGTCTTGCACGAGTTTTGTTATCACCATCGAAAGTTCTGGTGTTGGATGAGGCGACGGCAGCAGTTGATGTTGAGACGGATCATATTTTACAGGAGACAATTCGTTCCGAGTTTAGAGATAGAACTATTATGACTATTGCCCATCGACTAAATACAGTCTTGGACAGTGATAGAATAGTTGTGCTCAGTGGAGGAAAGATTGCGGAGTTTGATAGCCCTGAGAACTTACTACAAAACAAAAACTCTCTATTCTATTCCTTGTGTAAACAAGGAGGATTTGTGGGCGATGATGACAATGAAAGTAAATGATTAGACTGTATAATACATAATAACGGAATTGATTGCATGAAGTTAATTGTGATTATACTGTTTCATAGGAAAGTACAAACATAGCGTGCACATACGAGAAATATTACTACACAATATCTTCCATGTATTACAATACAATGTGGTTACAATTAATTATTAGAAGAAATCTAGTACAGAGTTTCATTAGCTGGAGGCCTCGGCCTGTTGAGGTTGTTGTTGCTGCTGTGCTGCCTGGTCTTGAGGTTGTTGCTCTGGTGGTGCAATATGTTGTTGGCCCTGCTGGTCTAGAGCCGAGCTATTGACATTATGGAAATCTAAAATTTCCGAATACATCATGACTTTCCAGGTATCTACTGGTAGATCTGCATCATTAAATGACCAGTCGAATTTTTCTTCTGCAACTGGTTCATCAGTTGGGTCATGATAAGGCGCCAAATAAGGATGAGCAAGCGCATCTGCCGCCGTTATTCTTGTTTTGGGATCAAACACTAACATTTTCTCCAATAAATCAATAGCCTCAGGATCAGCGTTTTTGAAGACCTGATTCAGAGGAACGCGTTCCCGCTTAGGTAATGACTTTACAAATCTTAAGGTATTTTCCGATCCAATGGTATCGATGACGTCATCGGGCGGAGTTCCTAGCAGCTCTGTAATAATTGAAAATTGATGCACATGATCCTGACCTGGGAACAGTGGTTTTCCCTCCAGCATTTCTGCAAAGATACAACCGGTTGACCAGATGTCAACTTCTACGTCGTATTTTTGCCAGTTCAACATAATCTCTGGAGCCCGATAATAACGCGTAGACACGTAGCCGGTCATTTGCGGGTCTTGAATACGAGCAAGACCGAAATCACATATCTTCAAGTCGCAATTCTCATTGATGAGGATATTACTAGGCTTGAGATCTCTGTGGACAACACCAGCTGAATGGACGTATTTCAACCCGCGAAGAATCTGGTAGAGGAAGTATTGCACAAACTGCTTTTCTAGAGGTCTAGAGGTGAGCAGTCGATGAAGATCTGTTCCTAGCAGCTCTGTAACAAAATAAATATCTTCAAGCGGCGAGATGAAGATGTCACTTAAAGAAATGAGGTTTTCGTGGCGGAGATGCTTCAAAAGCTTGAGCTCTCTGTAAGTTCTTTTAGCTAAAACTGGAGTGCTAAAAGGCTTCATGATTTTCTTAACCGCCACGTTCTGTCCGGTTAATTGATCTTTTGCGGAGCAGACAAGGCCAAAAGCTCCCATGCCTACTGGATTGAGGTCAGCATATCGGGAAGTAATTTCGAAACACGTTCCAAAGATTTGAGTACGTATAAAATCAGCCATTTTGTCGTCGTCGTTGTTTCCTTTTATGCGGACACCTGTAACTGATGAAAAATATTTGGCAACGTTTTGATGATAAATGAGATAAGCGGAATAACAGAAACGGTAGAACGGTCAGTGCTGAGATAGCGGGGTTGTTTTTACTTTATTCTACCTCTTGTTCTCTTGCTCTGCTTTTCTTTTTTTTATTATTATTATTTCTTAATCTCTGTTAATCGTTAGAAACAATCGATGGCCGATGTCAAGTTTCTATAGATTTGTGCTGCCGCCTATGTCGATGTTATCTGGTTGATCGGCAGTCAACAAGCAAACGTTCTTTTAAACAAGGGTAACCTAAAACGATTATGTTCTGGAGGACAGATGCGTGCTGGTATAATAATGACAAGTATGCGGGTGATTGACAAGAAAGTGTCAGTCTGGGTATTACCCTATTAGGGAGCCGACGAGTATGAAATTTTCGAAGGAAAAAAAAAAAAGGAAACAGAAAAAAATGAAGAAAAAAATAAATAACTAATAACTAGGAACCAATTGAGTGAAAAAGAAGATATACAGAAAATCAGGAACAAAAAAAAGGGGACAGGTCAGCAGCGGGCGGGGAACTTATGACGAACAAAGAAGTTGTGCATGTGTTAGTTAACCTAATGCAGCACGGAGATCCGAATACCGGAACCACAAGTGCAAGCAAAGGAAAGCAAAAAGGAAAAAGAAAGAACGACAAGAAAAAAACGAAAAAGCTTGCTATGGATAATGGCATTCAATGCATGGCAATAGGATTTTGTACAAGAAAATTTAAATTGGCACAAGCTATTAATTTTTTTGACTATGCATACGCAAGGTTAAATTTACCGTGGAAGTTTAAATCTACTTTCCGGTAAGCTACGTTGGCGAAATACTTTGAGTTTACGGGTAGTGCTCACTCATCCATGTGAATTTTGAAGAAAGAAAAACAAAAGAAAACATCAGACGCCTGCTACCGCATTAACAAGAAAACAAAAAAGAAATTAGACCATCAATTTAACAAATGAACTTCCTACTGCCGATACTCGTGCTGTTCATGCCCAGCGCGTTATGGGCTTGGATTGACAGATTAATCCCCTATGGATGCCCAAGGGATCTAGCCAATAAGAATATTATGTTTGCAATTGCTCACCCAGACGACGAAGTCATGTTTTTTGGCCCGTCTTTGGCATTACTGACAAATACGGCCTTTAATAATACCGTGTCTATACTTTGTCTGTCATCAGGGGATGCTGATGGGTTAGGTGCCGTCCGGATCCGGGAGCTAGAACTGAGTGCACTCCATTTTGGTATTCCGAGTTCGAAGGTGCAGGTAGTGGGAGAAAATGGCGACACTAGACAGCCGTTTGTTGACTCTCAAGCAATCGAATGGGATAGTAATCTGGTAGCCAATGTCATTGGCCAAAGCATTGTAGACAACTCAATTGATGTATTAATTACGTTTGACGACTACGGGGTATCTGGGCACAAGAATCATATATCTTTGAGCAATGGCGCACGGAAACTGAAGAGTTTGCTGGATCTTCCCAATCTAGATGTCTGGGAGCTTAAATCCGTACCAATTTATCGCAAGTACTCAATGCTCTTTGATGCATTTATCAGTTACTATTTAGTTCCCTCGTGGAACCGACTCTATAGCCATCTGGCGAGTTTGGTGTCGCCTGACTTTTTTACTAAACTATCCCTACCAGTACCGAAAAGCCAAGGGGAGGAATTTACTGTGGTGTCTCGACGCATCCATTACGATGTAGTTAAGTCTGCTATGATGTCTGCGCACAAATCTCAAATGACATGGTTCCGACATGGCTGGCTCCTTTTTTCGAGATATCTTGTAGTTAATGATTTAGAGAGAATCCCGAATTTTTGAGATTAGAAAGAGCAGTACCAATGAGGCGAAAGAGACGAAGGACGATGAAATGAAAATGACTGCTCCTTGTAGAGTTACCTGGCAATATAATGAATATGATTTATGAAATTTCCGATCAGATCTAGAATAAGAATGATGCGGCATGCGTTTCTAATCGGTTTGATTTTAGATCTAGGGGTTTATATTCATGAGAAGCTGTATGTTTCATCAGTTCGTCCGGTTGTCCGTAGTATCTTCAACAGTCATCGCGCTTGGGTCGGACCAGTGAATCTAGGTGCACATCGGTTTCTGCCTAGCCTGTGACTTCGTAGATCACGTGCCGCCCCCTTGTCTTCTCTTTTTTTCTCTTTTTCTGCCTGATCTTCATTGATCTAGATCTCTTCCTTCTTTTTTCCTTATAGCAGAAACCGTGTCAGTAATTGCTTTCGCCGTCGCGACAGATATACGGTGGAGATGCTGAGTGTCAATATTAACAGCATTCGCAGTGTTGCCACGACTGACAATGCCGTCAGCTCTGTCAGTACTATCGGCGCTGTTCATGTTCTCAGCTGATCCAATGAGTTCGAGGCACGCCTTCAGATTTCCATTACTGGTCAGCGAAGATGCGAGTATGCAAAAAAATACTGCAATCGTGTAATTGACTTACATTTCTTCTGTAGTTAGTAGAATTTTGCGCAGTTCGTCTAGCACTGCTGTCTCGCGTGTACTCAGTGACATGAAGAGGTAAAGTTAGGCGCGACGGCGAGAGTGTAAGACGCGTAATAAGGACTATGGACAAAAAAAAAAAAAAAAAAAAAAAAAAAAAAAAAAAAAAAAAAAAAAAAAAAA